>CAUYRB010060585.1:0-21099 GCA_963574695.1 Propithecus perrieri
CTAGCTCTCTGGGAGGCCGAGGCGGGCGGATTGTTTGAGCTCAGGAGTTCGAAACCAGCCTGAGCAAGAGCGAGACCCTGTCTCTACTAAAAATAGAAAGAAATTAATTGGACAACTAAAAATACATAGAAAAAATTAGCCGGGTATGGTGGTGCATGCCTGTAGTCCCAGCTACTCGGGAGGCTGAGGCAGAAGGATTGCTTGAGCCCACGAGTTTGAGGTTGCTGTGAGCTAGGATGATGCCACAGCACTCTAGCCCGGGCAACACAGTGAGACTCGGTCTCAAAAAAAAAAAAAAAAAAAAAAAGTGTGTGTCCCCTTCCTCACCTGCAGATCACCCCTCTGCCATCTGATTTCCTTCCTGTTACAAAATGAATCTGCTCTTACAAAAAGTCCTGACCACTTCTAAAAGCCTATCTGATAGTTAATTTTCTGCAGTTTCAGAACCATTCCTTCATTTACAAAGCTTTCCCCCTTGGCTTTCACAACCTCACCTTCTCAGATCCCCCCACCCCCATTTCTCTGGGCTTTCCGTCCAAGGCTCCTTCATGAATGCCTCTTCCTTTGCTACCCATCAAAGGTTGGTTTGCTCAGGAGCCGTCCTTGGTCGCCTTCTCTTCTCACTCTGCATGTTCCCCTTGGATGTTTATCCACGCCTATGGCTTCCATAAATTCCAAATCAGTCTCTCAAGTCCAGACTCTACTGAGTTCTAGACCATCTCAGTTTTCTCGGGACTGAAGGATTTCTTGGGATGCAGCACTTTCAGTTTTAAAACTGAGAAAGTCTCAGGCAAACCAGAATGAGTTGGTCATCCTAGTAACTCTAAGCACCTACTTGACATTTCTACTTGAATGTCCTACAGACACCACAAAGTCAGCATGTCCATCCCTGAAGTCACTGTCACGTCTCATCCCAAATCCACTCATCTTCATGTATTCACTGTCTCAGTGATGGCACCATCCTCCAGTCTGTAACTGAAACAAACCCCAGGAGGCATCCTGAACACTGACCACTCTCTCACCCACCATGTTCACTGGTCATCAAAACCTGAGCAGAATGGAAATGTGACTTCATGGCCTTGCCTCGATTCAGGGCTTCCTCATCTCTTGCTTGAACTATCACTGCCACATCCTAACCTCCCTGCCCCCAGCCTTGGCCCTCCAAACTACACAGAGTTGTTTTTCAGAATCAAAATCCAGCCATGTTGTCCTCCTGCTTTATCAAAGTTTCCCATAAAGTTCAAACTCCTTTCACTGGATGCCAACAAGGCCCATAAAATCTAATCCCTGCCTGTGACTCCAAAAATCCCCTTTCTAGTCCCTGCTCCCTCCCCTTACAATCCCCTTACACCAGCTACTGAATTCCTTGCACTTCACTGAAAAAGGAAATGCTATTTCACAGATCCATTACTTTGCTCATGCTGTCCTCTCTACTTGGAATGTCCCTTCTTACTACCTGACAAGATTTTATTAACCCTTCAAGACTCAGTTCAAGTGTCTCTTTCCCTGAGAAGCCTTCCCTGTATCTAGAATATACCTCTATCATACACATTCCTTAACACGTGAAATACAATTACAGATGCATTCACATCTGTTTTCCCTTCAAGACTGGGTACAAAACTCTTAAGGGGAAGAACCTTGTATGCTCATTTTGTATTCAAGGACAGTATTTGGAACACGGTCAGAACCAAAATATATTTTTAGATGACTGACTCAACTTCTCTGGGTCTGGTTCCCCATTTGTAAGAATGTAACCCATAGATGAGGTGTTACCCTATCTTCAAGACTATATCAAAGGGATTAACATAAAGGAAAGTACCTATCCCCCTGCCTGGAACTTGGCGGAACCTCATGTTTCTCTTCCCTTTTACTATTGTATTAAGACCTGTATTTTCTACATCCTTTGTTATGTCCTCAGTAGAAGCCTGACTGATACTTCTGAAAGACTGACACCATGGTTTGGAGCTGGGGGCCAGGAAAAAGTCTCCATTCCTACTTAAGTGAAGGCAAAAAGTGATCTTAGGGATTAACCAATATTTATATTAGTATTGATTCTGATCAATAATAGGTAATCTCTGCAGAGTTAGAATCTGTGATGCTCTACCAGGTTCATACTCACGGAAGGATACTCTTGTTTTAAAATAATTCTTGCTTGTGCACCACATACATTTCAGTGACCACCACAGAAGTGTTCAATAAAAACATGTGAGATAAGATATTTAAAAAGAGAGGGTAAGATCATTTCATGCCCACTAGATTGAAAAAAATTTTAATGGCATTGCCAGATGTTGGCAAAGATGTGGCACAATAGGGATTTTCATAAGCTGCTGCTGGGAGAACAATTTGGGATTAACCACGTTAGAAAACAGTGGAGCATTATCTAGTCAAGTTGAACAATGCCAATGCCCTAAGCCCAAGTAATTCCAATACTATGTAGATAGTCTAGAGAAACTCTCACGTGTGTACCAGGAAATATGCACAAGAGAGTGCATAACAGCATAGTTCATAGTAGCACTTAAAAAAAAAAAAGGAAATAAGGAAGGGAGGGAAGGAGGGAAGAAGGAAGGAAGGAAACCTACGCTCACAAATGAAAGTAGAATATTTCACGATCACGAAACTAAATCATCTACAGCTATACATTTCAACATGGATGAATCTCAGAAATTGAAGCTTGAAGAAAAAAGAAACAGTGGAATTTCATTTATATAAAGTTCAAAACCACACCAAAGCCAAATAATACATTGTTTAGAGATCTACATATATGGTAAAACTACAAAGAAAAACACAGGAATAATTTGCACAGAATCTAGGATAGTAGTTCAGCATAGAGGTGGGAAGAGTCGACCAGGAGGGGCACTGAAGAATTTCAAAGGTGTGAGTAATGTTCAGTTTCTTAGTTTAGGTGGTCAGTAAAGGGCTGCTTGCTCTATTTTTGTTCTTATTATATTATTACTCTTCAAACTGGACATGTAAGTTTATACTCTCTTTTGGCTTCAAGATATACTTTAAATTTTTTAAAGTGTTTTTTTTTAGAGAGAGGCTAAGTGGCTTTTTCAAGGTCATACTAATAAGTAACAGAGCCAAGACTGGAACCCTTGTCTGTCTGACCTTAAAGTTCATGGTATTTTTACCTCACACACGCACTGGCTCCCCAAATACTGGGCTCACATTAAAGTTGCAGTCCTCAACCCAAACGTCCATCAGTGGATGAACGGATAAAAAAAATGCAGTACATACGTATGGGGGACCATCATTCAGCCCTACAGAGGAAGGAAATGCCACCACATGCTACAATGTGGATGAACCATTGAGGACACTATGCTAAGTGAAATAAGTCAGTCACAAAAAGACAAATACTGCATGATTCATTTATGTAAGGTACTTGGAGTAGTCAAAATCAGAGACAGAAAGTAGAATGGTGGTTGCCAGGGGCTGGGAGGAGAGGAGAATGGGAAGTCCATGTTTAATGGGTGTAGAGATTCAGTTTCACAAGATGAAAAGAGTTCTGTGAACAGATGGTGGTGATGGTTGTGTGACAGTGTGAATGTACATAATACCATCAAACTGTACACTTAAAAATGATGGAAATGATAGGTTTTGTTATGTGTATTTTACCACAATTTTTTGTTTTAAGTTGCACATCCTTAGTAATCAAGGCAAGCGGTGGGCACGGGGAGGGGGGGCGGGAAGCGCCTTCCTGCATTCCCGACCTGCTCTCCTCAGCTGCGCCATCACCTGAGTTTCTGGGCTGCGGCCCCATGGAGTTTGGTCTGCCAACCAGGATGACAGCCGTTTCTGGTAGGCCCCAGCCTTATCCCCTGGTGATGGAATGGAATGTACGATGGCTGCCAGATGGCAGATGAGTAAAGGGCAAGATCTGAGGCTGGGAGGAACAAGAAATAAAGGAATAGCAGGTGCTGCCGGAGCAGGGCTGGTGCCCAGGGGTCTGTGGGATGAGCCACATCAGCCCATCGGTCTCCAGCCGCACAGTGAGAGACACAAGGACAGAAAGGCATGGGGCATCAAGGAAGAAATGAAAACCAGAAATCAATACCTGGAAGGTGACAGCCAAGAAACCAGAATTTGCCACCAACTTGAGCTTTGAGCCTGAACATATCTCCAAGATGTATAACTGAGCACCTCACACTTGACAGAAACATAACACACATATCTACACAGACACATCCCCAAACACATGCTAAAAAGACATAAATTGGCCATCTGGGCAATTTCCCTACATGATATCAAGAAGCCAGAATCTGGATGACCAACTTCATCCTTTACATGTGACGTTTTGGCTTCACATTGACCCAGCCTCAGCATACCCAAAAAAGGCCCAACAGAAGGCTGACTCTTTTTCCATTACATTAAACCTGCCACACAGTTATCTTAAGAATGATCATGATCAGTAGAGACCATATACATTAAATTAACATTTAGAAATGAAATGCCACTGATATAGCAGTGTTCCTAAGCACTCTTGGCTATGTGGGGGTCTACGTCGAAGAGGCAGCCTCCTCCCAGGGCTCCAGAGCAGAAGGGAGTATGCACACCCTCCATCCTGGAACTCAGACTTTTCTGTATGTTCTGTTACCGTTCACCTTTGCACACAACTCTGCTGGGTGACAGGGAGGGGTGAGACACACAGCCTCTTCACTGAGATCCTGCCACCTCCCTCTCCAACCCTCCACCTTCCTCAGCCCAGAGGGCTTTGCCATTTCTCTGTTATAGAAAATTTGTTCTGCAGAAAGATGGAGTATGCAGCCCCCATGTGTTTCCACAGTAGGTGGCAGGAGCCTGCTTGCCTCCCACCAAGACTCCTGCCATGGAGGGAGCTCCTAAAATAGGAAGGGCCTCAGAACTCTGGGCAGATGAAAAGAGATCACTATCCACAGCAAGGACAAAGATTTTTTAAAACTAAGAGTTAAGAATTTGATTTGTTTGGTCTTGGGCTTAATTCTCTTGGATTCCCTCTTATCTAGCTGTCTAAATTAAAGAAGGTCACAAGCTGAAAGAGTTTATATAAATTAATACCTCATGATACCCTATCTCACAAATCTTATATCCCTAATTTTTTATAATTCCCTCCCTGGGTATTTTTATTGACGTTTTGCAGGTGAGAACGTCTAGATTTAGAAGGGTTCACTGTGACCTTGGGCGATTTGTTTTTCTATATCCCTCGGTTTCCTCATCTGTAAATTAGGATATAATGACCTCACATGACTATACTAATGACTAAACTTACAGCTACAAGCAGTGACAAGCAGAGTTCCAGGAATGACAGTGTAGTGGAAAGGACACATTGAACAAGGAGGTCGTCAAGCACACTGGCTTCCAGACTGGCTTGCCACTAATTCTCTGTGAACCACGAACACATCATTTTACCTCTCTGGGCTTCTATTTTGTCATCTATAAAATAAGAGTGTTAGACCAGATGATTGCTAAACTTCCTTCTATCCCTCAGATTTATCATCCATGAGTTCATCCTACAAGTCAGCTCCCAAGTCCTGTCAGATTCCATGGGATGAGACAGTGACCAGATGCTTTCTTCCCCTTCCTGTCCTCTCTCCCATGTGGGCCTGGTCTCTCCACTCAGCTCTGGAATGTCAGTTTGATCTGACTTGTTAAACTGCAAAGCATGAGGTAGTGATGTGTGCTATACTCATATCATCCCCCAGGATCATCTTCACCAGAAAGTAGGAAGATAGCACGATCAGAACAGCAGGAGGTAAACAACAAAGCCCGCAGGGAAGGGATGCAAGGACACTGGGGCAGGGGGACGCTCTCTGATGAGAAGGTTTTTAAAGGGTACAGAACCCAGAGCATCATTATAAGTGGGCACCATTTAAGATTTGTTTTCATTTTTCCAGGTACATTTTTTTGCCAACATCACCATGGCATGTTAAAGGAATTAAAGACATGATAGTCATGAGTTCACTCTGAGACCTGGAAAGAGGAAAAAGGAGAAATGAAACTATCTTTGCTCTGTGGAGCTCCACCATGGGAGTGGTGGATGGTAGGTGAGTTTGGAAGAATTAAGGCAGGACTGGAGGCCAAGTGAGGCAAACGAGAAGAAAGCCCTGCAGGTGGAGATCTGCATGTGAAACAGGCTGCTTGGGAGTGCATCACAGTGTCCCCTCGGGCTCTCTGCTCCTTGGGGATATCCTAAAATGGAGCGTTAGGGACTCCTTCCTCTGTGCACCCACAGCATGTAGAGCACATCTTTATTGCACCACTTCAAATGCCAAGTAACTACAGTCTGTACTCTACTGCCAGACTCTGGGGGTCCCTAGGGCCTTGGCACCCAGCAGGTTCTAGGTTATGTTTATCGTACTAACAAAGGCAGCAATTAATTCCAGTGAAAGGCAGAGGCTGGGTGAAGTTCACAAAGTCCTAGCAGGACTTTCTGTAAATGAGGAGTTTTTTCCAGATGAGAAAGCAGAAAAGTGTTGCAAACAGAGAGCAGCCAAGGAGAGAGGGGACAAGACTGGTAGGAGGAAAAATAGGTAATTCCAGCAGGGGATGGGCACCAGGCTGACTACTGGCCTATTGACTAAGTGTAAGTAGAACTTAGCAATTGAGACAGAGGACAGAGGAAGACTGAGGTGCCCACAGAACCAGGAGATGTCCCAAAGGGAGGCAGGAGCATGGGTGTGGGGCTGAGGTCAGGGATCCGGATGACCCACAGACAGCGAGCTGAACAGGGCCGGTGAGGGCCCAGGACTTGGCTCTGAAGACAGGAACATTCCAGGGAAGAGAATGCATGAAAGAGACAATAAGGACAGAGAGAGAGGAGGTGAACCGGTGGGGCTGTGCTGAGAAAGCCACAAGGGAAGGGAGTTTCCCGAAGTCAAGGAGCACAGGCAGTTGAGCTTCCCTTTTAGATTTAGCCCAAGCAGCGTGGGGAGTAGCCGCCGTTTCAAATCCCAGGAGCAGCTCCGGTTCAGTGGCCCTGCCTGGGTTGTCAGGGTCCCCCCTAGCCCCTGGCAGATTTCACAGAAACTGTGCAAATCCATTTTGGTACCAATGAATGGGCTTGTGTTCCCGGCTTATTGCAAAAGACTTGAGGTTCTCAGAGCTGGTGTCTTTGGGGGGAACAAAAAGAAAAAAAGAAAAAAGTGGGAACTTTTCTAACACATGCTAAAGGAAATGCACGAGAATGTTCCCCTAGGTAATGGGTAGTTATTTTCCCCTCAGTAAACCTCTGTGAAACAATCCAGGACTGTCCTTCCTTGCGGAGCTGGGTCTGATGCAGAGCCCGCCATCTGGGCAAGCAGGTGTGGCTAAAAACACACTGACGGCCCCGCCACACATGCACGTGCAGAGGCTGGTGTTTATTTAAACGCTACAGCTGCTACTTGCAGATCCTGACGCTGTTTGTGCCTAGCTATTAGAATCATGGGGTGTTTTTTAATGCCTTAGCTGCGCATAACCTATCCCAATTCTGTTTGCCCCATAAAGTGTATTTGTGTTTCACTAGAGCGTTTGAATCTTGCAAATGTTGTACACGGCTGCAGAGACTGAGTTGGTCGCCTGCGATCATTTCTCAGAAACTCACCCAGAGGTCTTTCCTAAGGGTGTAGTGTAAACTGGCTTTTCAGATTCATCCTGAATTCAGGCAGAAGAATTGACAGATTCCCCTGCCTGAAATTCCTAAATGCAAGCCCTTTGAGTTGGAGCACTGTCCTGGGGACAAACAAATGCCCTTTGGCTTCTAAGAACCAAGAACATTCTAAAAGCCTCCCCACCAATGTCAATCACTTATTAAGTTGAAAGTAAATAACAGTTTTATGGCTGGTTACTCTACTAATTGTGAATAAAAACTGTCCCTTTAGCTCCTGGGAAATATTTTTAATTTGCGAACTAAAATGCTTGAAGGGTTATCTTTATCTTTTAACAGTGTCATTTGTCTGTGATAATGAAATGATACTGTTTGGTTATTGGTAAATCATATTTCTATGTACATCAGTGGAAATTTAAAGTACTTCAGATTATGCTTCATATGGACTATATATAAAATGTTTTTTTAAACCTCCCCACCAAAATCACCTACATGAACAAAGAAAATGCCATAAAACAAGAAAAATTTTCCATGCAATAACATAAAGCCTTAGAAATTACAGCACTCTGGATTCCAATACAAAATTAAATAATCACCCTGGATCCTGCAGGCAGCCAGCATCTGTGCTTGTTCCATTTTGGTGCATCAGGCTCTGGAGTGTGTCTTATATCCTGCACTTCCCTGAGACAGCTCTGTTTCCGCAGGAAACTGCATATATACTGACTTTCCTCTACCCATGCATTTGTCTCTGCCCGCTCCCAGCTGGTCCGGTTTGCTCATGAACTCAGTTTGCTCAGGAAACTGCTATTTGTTGATCAAGGGCGTAACAGTAAGCCTTTTCTCCCAGGACCCTGTTGGTATCTGTGCCACTGAGACTTGGCAGCAGTTTCCATTAAATGAAGTCCCACAGCCCCAGCCACTTCTTACAGCACTGCCACCACGTCCAGGTTGCCAGCTCAGCACCTGCCACGCATCCTTTCCAGTCCTTTAATCAAGCCTTGGATAGCACACTTTGTATCTTACCAAGGTGAGGCTGTGCCCCACTGGGCAATTCCTGTGTCTTGTCTATTCTTCAAAACTGGGCCTTCACAGCCCTCTCTTCAGATAGAGAAGTAAAGGGAAATAAGACATATGAAAATATTCCAAAGCACGAACAGAGATGAGAAGAAAGGCCAGGGGACTTTGAGAGACTCACTGCCCCCTAAAGCACACATTTCACAAGAAAGAAGAAGAAAAGACTATAACAGGTGCTTCATGTTACTAATAAAATACAAAAGTACATAATCTCTATGAAGAAAAGAGGAAGCCACAGTAAAAAGAGAACTATTCAAAAAATACATAATGCATGGGAAAAGTAAAGCCTAAACAAGAACTACTTTTGAGGCAAAAAGTAGCAGATCAGCGGTGGATAAAACTTAATTAATGAGGTAAAGAAAAAAACTTATACTACACTCTCTACAAACACAGAAAGAAAGGATAAGATAGCAAATGTGAATGACAGAATAGGATTTAACCAAAAATTAATAAGCTTGCTGAAATAGACAGTAAAGCAGTACAAGCAGATATAATACTAGAAGAAACTATTCTAATTTTTTTAGACTCAAAGGTGAAAGTAGAGAGTTTTCACAATGATGCATGCAACAGTTTTTTTTTTTTTTTTTTTTTTTTTTTTTTTTGAGACAGAGTCTCACTCTTTTGCCCAGGCTAGAGTGAATGCCGTGGCATCAGCCTAGCTCACAGTAACCTCAAACTCCCGGGCTCAAGTGATCCTTCTGCCTCAGCCTCCCGAGTAGCTGGGACTACAGCCATGCACCACCATGCCTGGCTAATTTTTTCTATATATTTTTAGTTGGCCGATTAATTTCTTTCTAATTTTTAGTAGAGACGGGGTCTCGCTCTTGCTTAGGCTGGTCTCGAACTCCTGAGTTCAAAACGATCCGCCTACCTCGGCCTCCCAGAGTGCTAGGATTACAGGCATGAGCCACCGCGCCCGGCCTGTTTCTCATTTTTTATTTCTTATATTATTACCTTTCTATTCCCAGACTTCATACTGACGTTGGAGATTTTCAATCAAGTAGAGACAGATAGAGGCCTTTTAGACTCAAGAACAGGGACATCATTTTGATGACCAAGTTACTAACCCTCAGTTTTTTCTTCTCATTAATCTCTTCCTTTCCTATTCAGTTAAACAGGAGAAGGGCAATTTCCAAATACATATATTAAGTAACAGGAATACCTGGGTTGGACTTTACAGCCAGACATGGCTAACAGTCCATTTACAAGCAACTCCACTGGATGCTCCTTTATTTTGTAGAATTCTAGAGTTCCAAGGGACTTTGGTAGTATCTGATACAGAGAGGAAGAAAGTCGGAGGGGATTAAATAAGTTGATAAAAGTCATAGATAACTCACATGGTAGATTGCTGGACATCACACCCACAGTTGACTGGGTGTGTACACCATTAGTTTCCCAGAAACCAGACAGCGGTTGATGCAGGTAGAAGTATAACACCTTTTTCCTCCCCAAATGTGATGAGTTAGTCAGAGCTGGACCATTTACGGTCTTTTACACTGCATTAAGGATTTAATCTGTATCTTATGAACAATAAGAAGTCTTGAAGCAAAGGATTTAAGCATATATAGTGATAGGATCAAATTTATATTTTTAAAAGATCAATATGTCCTCACTTGAGGGAATGATTGGGTAGAAATAGGTGCAATTAGATGAGTGTTAATAAGTTGGGGTGCTGTTGCAGAAGTCTAGAATGGTTCAGGGCGATGGAAACAAATATAGAAAAATGGAGAGGCTTAAGGGATATAGAAAGTAATGGTTGAGGGAAGAAAGGAGTCCTGTGATGCCTTGGTTTCTAATTTGTAGGGCCCATTAAATGGTGGTGCCATTTTCTGAGAGATCCAGCTTTGGGGGTGGAAGATCATGAATTGTGGTTTAGACCTTTTATGTTTAGGAGTCTATGAACAGCTAGTTGCATATATGGAACCAGAGCTCAGAGGAGATGTGAGAGCTAGAGATGTGAATTTAATTAGGGCCATGGCTGTGAATGAGGTTCCTTAGGGAAAGAATTTAGAATGAGTAGAGACAGAATATGGCATAGAGAGGAACAATACACCAATTTTCACAGAGTGGGTATCTAAAAGGATGGAATAAATCTAGCTATAGTGTAGCTCTCTTCCTGACCACATTCAGTATAATCAACAAATTGTCAGGTAGAGAGAGTATGATTTGGACGGGATTATACAAAGAATATAATATTTCCAGTTCATGAGATTTTATCTATATTCTACATCAAACTTTGACCTGTATTATTCATGACGTAGTTAGGATCATATTTTGTCTTATAAAAAATCATAGATTTTTAAAAATAAATTCCAAGAAATCTGTACATCCTAGGGCCATTAGGAAACTCCATCTGCCTAGTTGATACCTTCTTTACTTGGATGTCGCATACAGTTTCTCAAACTTAACATGTTGGAAGTCAACTCCAACCTTCCCCTCAAATCTTCTTTTTCTTTAGTCTTTTCCATCAAGCCAGAAAGCTCAGAGCCATTTTAATTCTTATTTGTCCCTAAAACCCCCCAACCACCACCAAATCCACACCCAAGTGTGATCAGTTCTACCTCCAGAATGTATCTGCACCCTGTCTGCTGCACTGTCTCTCCACTGCCATAGCTCTGGTCCAGGCGGCCTTCATCTCTTACACGATTGCTAAGGTACTTTCCTAACTTTTTGCCCTCCTTCCCTTCTTGCCACCCTCTCTCCACACAGTTATTTAGGTATTTTCTTAAAGAAAACTAAATCATTTTGCTCCCTTGCTCAGAACCCTTATATGATTTCCTTTGGTACTTAAGATAAAATTCAAAATCTTTTTCTTGGTTTACAAAGCCCAGCACATGCTGATCCTTGTCAAAAGTACCAGCTTCACTCTTCACTAGTGCCATTCCCTGCTCTGAATGCCCCCATCCCAACCCTGTACTTGGCTGACTCTACTCATCCTTCAGATGTCAGTATGAATGCCAAATTTCAAAGAGGACTTAGCTGAGCCTCTCTTTAGAGCTGATCCTAAATGACAGAAGGAGCAGCCACTGCAAAGCCTGAGGCTAAGATGACTGTGAATTAAAATCACAGCTGCCTTCAAAACCATGAGACTCAACTTGCCAAAGCTTTTGGACAAGAGGGCCTGTCTGTACACAGAGCCAAATAATTCAAACATCTTTAATCAAATGAGGCATGTTTTACAAGTTGTACAAGTTGCACAACAGTGAGTTGTTGACTCATTTAGATTTCTAGACAGGTTTCTAAAGTATTTGTGATGCCATTGGCTTGGCTTAACAATGGATTCATTAGGGCTCAGTGACTCCAGCACACAGGGTGCCCCACACCTGGTTTCCTCTTGGACAGGAGGCATCTTAGAGTACAAAAAGTGTGAATTTCAAGGTCAGTGAAACATGAGCCCAAATATCAGCTCTGTCACTTATTAGCTGTCAAACTTGGGACAACATATTTCTTTGCTCTGAGCCAGTCTCCAACCTGGCGGGCTGTGGTGGAGATTAAATGACATAATGTTTGGAGGCACCTAGTACAGTGAATACCTAAAAATGACCCCGATCATCATTTGCTTACACTATTTATCCTTAGGATAAAGTTATCAAATTACCAAATTTTAAGACTGCTGTATATCAACTTAGAAACTATGTAGTATGATACATGCAAACTTTTGGAAAGAAACAGTTGATAAACACGTTGACCAGAATTCCTTGATGGCCTCTCGTGAAAGTAGAAAGAGAAAAATGATTCTGTGTCTGAGGCAAACGTAAATGTTATAGGGAATATAGTTTCCTTTAGTTTTTATTTGATCTTTTTATTCTTTCTGAAGACATAGTCTCAAAGAATGTGGAAAGCTTCAGAAGCAGAATAGAAGCACCTGCATTGACACATGGAGACCTTTACGACTTTCTGTTTACCCAGTGATTGTTTTTAAAGCCCTAGATAACAAAATATCAAGAGTGGAATTGGCAGGCAGCCTTTCAGCCTTCCATGTTGAAGACCTAGAGTAAAACCTTAGGTGGGAGTGATTCCACACAGGTAAATGTTAGTGTGGCACATGAGAGAAAAGGAGTGTGTTCCTATTTCATTTCTTTTGTCAAATGTTTTACATTTTAATCCTGCATAGGTTTTGGATTAAACATTTGTTATGTTCATCATCATACTGAAAGAGATTGTTAGGCTCAAGCAGGAGCAGATTTAGGTAGCTCTTCTCTGGCCTGGGTGCAGAACTGGTACATTTTTTACTTCCATAAAGAATTTGTCAAAAGCACCAAATACAAAGATAATTATTCGCTTTTGTTTATTGTTTTTATTTTCTCCTTCCCTTTTTTCTAGGATTATGACAGTTTTTTTGAATCAAAGGAAAGCAACACAGTCTTTTCCTTCCTTGGCCTGAAACCACGGTTGACATCAAAGGTAGGTGAATCTTATCTTATTCTTGTTTTTGAATTCACCTTTTTTTAATTGTTCTTAGAGATGGAGATTCAAGGTATTAGAGGAATGTGTATATAGTCTCCTAAATTTTTAGTTTTTGCTTCCTCAAATGCATTAATTAGTGGTAAAACACACAAAGGAGCCTAGGGGTTTTTTTTTTCTTTACAATATTTAATTGTTGCTAGAAATTAGAATATTAGTTTAATTTATACCCATTCTTCCAAGAAGAATGAATTTAAGGTAGCAAAAAGTAGTAGGTGCTTTCTATTTTAAATTGAAAATTTACATTACATTTTTAAAATAGACTCAAAGCCATATTTTAAGGGTATTTTAAACTTACTTTCATTGGAGAGGAGATGATCTACAATAACAAATGGTCAGCCTTGAAAAAGTGCTGCAATTCCTAAATATTTTTGAAGCCACTTTATTAAGTCATATGTTTTTTGGAAAATGTAAAGGACTCAGTATTTTCTCCTGTTTAGACCTAGAAATGATGTATATTATCACAACTCTATTAAGCACATGGATTCATGTTCAAAATAAGAAAAAACATTTCTTTATTAAGTAAGATGATGTTTTGATTGTTATTTCCCCTTTGAAAAAAACGCAGTTTTTTTCTGATTATGGAAGTAGCCTAGGCTCATTCAGAAAAATTGGGAAAATGCAAAAAAGTATTAAGTAGAAAACAAAAATCATTACCCAGAGCTAACCACATTGATATTTTTGTGTATTTCCTTGCAGTCTTTATGTACATAGTAATTGAGGTTTTTACTATATTTCAAATTGAGACTGAATTCTAAAGTGTCTATTTTTAACACAATTGAAATGGAAAGTGCATTACTTAGAACTTTGATGTCTGTAAGTAATAGGTCTTTCCAGGCTAGCCAGGATTTGTACCATCTCTGGAACACCTGTGGGAGGAAGGCAGGGGCCATCAGTAACAAAAATTATATACCAGCACTTGCAGTGCATACCCTATGTGAAACCTTGCTTTGTTTTTACATCAGTAAGTCCACAGATGGTTGTAGGTGGTTTTTGTGCACATGTTTTAAGCAGAGGCAAAACCCACACATAAAGTATTTAAAGGTTCTTAAAACTATTTTTATAAAGATGGAACATTTGAATACTTGTTAGGAAAATTGGAGTATTTTTATAACGTATTTCATCCAAAGATACTAAACTACCCAGGTTTATCTTCAAAGAACTGTAAAAAACTGGGATAAGGGTAATCTAGTGAATGCATAAATCCAGTGGGCATCATTGTGTATGCAAAAACCTTTAAAAAAATACCTTGTGTTCCCATTTCCCCAAAGATGTAGATTCCTTAGCCATCCTGTGGGCTGACTTTTTTTATTCTTTAAAAAAAAATTATTTTCTAAAAAATGCCTCAGGAAATCTATGATCTATAAAATATACATTCTCACATGGTAATGGTCATAGTATTAAAGTTGGTCTTGGTGCGGTTGAAGTTGACTTGATTTCAGTAGACCATCCCAAAGGCAGTGAGGGCCTGGACATCCCCACCTGTTCAGCCCACCATTTCCAAGCACCTGAATCAGCTGCACCTGGGCAGGAGCCCCTGGGACCAGAGCGGACGTCCATGGTGCAGGGTCTGTGCCGCTCTCTCTGATCAACCATTCAGGGCTTTACAGGTTAATAGCAACTCATACTTCATCTTTATGTAGAGAAGTGAAAATATCTTTAAGAACAATTTAGCATTTTCCCTCTTTCTAGTCATTTATTTTTTACCTTGGTTGTAATTCATTCCACAGTCTAAGGCTTTGACAGGGTGTTCACAGATTTAATGTACTAACAGATGAAAGCCCCCCTTTCTCCTCTCCTTTCCTACTCTCTGCGGTATACACACATCACAGACAGTGCTAGAAAGCCTGTTAGGAAACATAACGACACCATTAGCATTTATAATTGCTCTGACACCATAGGAGAAGAACATTACAGGCCGGACAGGCACAGGGGCAGTGTAGACTCTGATTTGGCTGCTTTCAAAGGTGGAAAGGGCTAAGGAAGGTCAGGTCATCAAATGGTGGCCTGCAGGCCACATTGGCTCTGCATATGTTGCTTGTCTTGAACAGAATTTCAAACGAACATACATGTTGTTAATATTTAAAATATAGATCTCCTGCTTTTCCTGAGAAGTTGGAAGGTATGGAAACCCCTGGCAGTGAGAGGGGGCCTTGCCGGGGGGCTCAGTTTCCCCTGTGGCTGGCTGCAGCCAGCAGTGGCTGGCCCTTGATGGTACCGACCTAACCCTGAGAAAAGGAGCCTTTCTCACTAATAATTTTCAGGTAGAAAACTATCAAGTTTGTTATTTTATAGACCCCAAGTAGGGCCTGTAGTAGAAGATTTTGCTTTCAGATCCCCACCGTTCAGAGGTGCTATTCAAAATATGTAACAACTGGGAAACTTTGGGCAGTGATTGGCCAGAGCTGGAGCAGGTCACAGAGGACCCCTGTTCCAGGTGTCAGCCATTTATCTGTTGACTCATGGGGTGGAGGGGCAGGTGGCACTTGGGATTTGGGCAGTGACTCTTTGCTAACAGGTATGGCCATACTACTGCTGTTCTTCACCTTGAGTCACCATTAACCAGCACCTCCATAGACCCCCTGATCAAGGTAACCCCCACCCACCCAGCCATGCGCTGGTGGAATAGTGCCTCTGAGAGGAGTCTCAGTAGGTTATTATAAACACGCAGCTTCTACTTTTATATTTGGCAGGTCAGGTAGGTTTGACTTAAATCTGGGCTCAGTGGCTGAAATCCAGGATTTGTTGTTGTCAATCACATGGGGGTGATTTATTATGATTTCCAATGTGTCTGTTCCTGACATTAAAAAAACCCTGTCAAGGGTGAATTTTCTTGTCAATGTAATGCAATAACTGGTGCCTATTTTTTTTTTTTTTTAAATAACTAGGCAGAGCCTTAAGAGAGAAAAAGTGGAAGATGATGGAGATGCATTTTGGAGCACCCCCCTGGTACTCAGCACACACCTGCTTACCTAATGCATCACTGTGACAAAAGCCACATGCATCATCAGTAACTTTGCTTGCCACGGAAAAGATATTTTTGGAAGATGTGGGTATTATGGGAATTGCATGATTGCTTTAAACCAAATCAGGCGGTGGATTTTTCTTATTTTTTTTTTTTCAGATTTGCCTCACTCATCAGGAAATATTATCACCTGTTACAGGTGTGCTTCCTTAATGACTGAAAGATAAGTGGGTAGCACCATCAGAGAGAAAATGTTGGATCTGCCCTAGGTTATAGTAGATGCCAGAGTTGTATAAACCTGCTTCTCTTTAAGCTGCCTGGATTGCATCCTTGAAATTAGCCTGCCAGGTTTTTAGAGTCTTTGAATCAGAAAGAAAAAAAGCAATGCTGGTTGACAAAGGGCACTCAAGATTTTTGCTGTGGAATCACAAACGTCACTGTTTCAGTGCTTTTTAATAACACCTGTGAAAAAGTTAGATGTTCTAGACTCATTTTCGTAGTGGAAACTCTTACCCTTATAAATCCTCCAAGCTCCTACAGATGTCTCCAGAAATCCCTGTTACAACATCTAGTGATCAGAACTAAGTTACAGGGATGAAAATAATTGCTATTTTGGAAAATATATGCTTCTTTATCTCTTGCAAGGGGAAAATTTCCCTAAATACATAAGACTCCTCGAAAGATATATTTTAAGAGATCTACCAATTAGATAATAAATTTATGGGAAAATTGTCTGACTAGTATCTGAAGGCTTATTCAGCCATAGCAGTTTATTTATACATAAGTAGACATATATTTTTAAATGCAGCTCCCCTAACTATTAACAGCTGCTTATTCTATTTTGTGAAGGGATTATATTTTCTGAGAAAGGAAGATCTCAATTAAATATATTTTGTGAACCCTTGATGAGACATATTAAAGATACCAATATTGCTGTACAATTTAATTTTTTCTTATATTACTTTTCATTTTTCCTGTAACTTTACTTCCTCATAATTCTGGCCAAAGCAGTGTCAGATTTTTTAGGGTGGTACAGATGCATGTTCTCATCCATATAGGAGTACAAGTGTGTTTTCAGAGCAACATATATGAGAAAGAGGTTGTCTAGAGAGTAACTCAGAATTGTACTTGGCAGGTAAAATCTCTACTCCCATTGGAGTGGATGCTGGTAAACAGTGAAGATGTCTACTTCATTAGGGTCGAGGCTACTTTTCTGCATCCTTGTCCCTATAACAGGGACACTTCATATTTTAGAGTTTTTAATTGCCAAACATAGGAACAGCTGTGAATAGGGTTAACTCTCAGAATGCTGCTTAAACTACTATTCCCAGCATCCTGATTCTGGACCTTTCATTATGATTCTGAGCAGGAAATTTATAAGAAATAGAAAGAGCAGAAGAATTAAAGCTCTGTCACATCTATCCCCCGCCCCTCTCCCCAGCCCCATTCCTGGCTAAATGTGGACTATAAAGAACTTGCCAAATGCTAAAGCTGAAGTCCCAGCCTGAGATTTGCAGTCCAGGACTATACAGAAGAAAAACATGACAGATTTCTACTTGATTGGAACAGATGCATGATCCACAATTTTCTCTCCAAGGAAAGCTGTTGTCTAATATGAATATTACTGGCTAGTTGGCATTAAATAAGATCCAGGTCAAATTCCATTTGATAAATCCCAGGGACTATTCAGGAATTCTTTTTTTTTTTTTTTCGAATTAGATATAGTGTTTGAGTATGTGAGTCTTCTGTTAAGACTTAGAATTTCTTAAGATACAGCAATTTTAAATATTGTTATAATTATCCAACTTATTAAATACGTTTGGTCTACTCTTGCCAGGGAGCACCAAGAATCAACTTGATAAGGTTGAGGCTTTGCAAGTTAAATTCTGGGGTTATAGGATCAATTCCATATTTGCTGGACAAAGAAAGCTGTCCAGATTTGCTTGTCTTATAACTTTTGAATTACCCATAGTATACATAGTATGATTATATTAAACAGACTAGATGGATAGTAGTGCTAAATTACTGCTGCTGTTACATACCATCTGCCCATCCTGAATTTTTTTTTTTTTTTTTTTGATCAACAGAGAAATACAAGGAACCAGCCTTGGGCAATACTGTACTTGTTGTGAGTGAGCTAGCAGCCCAGTGTGTGGTATTCACACAGTACCCAGGCCCCACAGCGAGCCCAGGTATTGCTCTCTGGGACCACGCAGTGTTCAGAGAACGTCATGTCCTTGCTTGTACCCTTTTACCAGCTGAATTCCAAACATGTAATAAGGATTTTCTTGTTTCCTTTTTTAACTAGCTGCCTTTAGATTTTGATAATCACAGTCTTAAAAACCCAGGAAAGAAGTGGTTGGGAATTGTAGGCATAGAT
The DNA here is from genome assembly GCA_963574695.1 of Propithecus perrieri. NCBI lineage: Eukaryota > Metazoa > Chordata > Mammalia > Primates > Indriidae > Propithecus > Propithecus perrieri. Next base: position 18,445 of record CAUYRB010060585.1, read on the forward strand.
TTAATATCAAGGGCATTTCAAGACAGAATTTTTATTTCCTATAGTGGGCTTGTTGGGACAAAGGAAATGTGCTGCTAAAAATCAAATTATGCCATTGTAAAATCAGATAAAACACAGAGTGCCATCCTGCTAGATGTATACAGACCAGAAGCAAATTTAGTTGGGAAAATACTTGTTTTTCCAAATTCTGGTGTTTTATTAAAATCAAAGAAGAGAAAAGGAAGATTTTTTTTTTCCCCACAGACTCTAATATATTTTAGATTTGTTTCTCTTTTATAGATTTAATTCAGTACTCTCACAGAGATGTTTTTATATTATATGAATTTAATAATGAACTAAACTTATTTTTGTCTTCTGTTATTGAAAGGTACCAAAGCCTCTTTCTATTTTGTTTTTGTATTGTTTGTTTGATGTTATTATGGGGTTTTGCTTTCTCTGGAAATACTTCTCATTTAACAGCTTTTCTTACGTGTCAGGCGCCACGTTGATCTGTATAATTATTGTTTTTAGATTTCAATTTGTATGTATTTGTCTCTGAAGGAATTGGTGAAATCTCAGATTTTATATTCAGCATTAAAGGGGAATAAATTCCAGAAAACACATATCCTGAAAATGGAGTGTTTGTTCCCTACCATTTCTCACACTTTTAAAAATTTTAGTTCTGCATTTGGCTGAATCCTTTCTGTTTAGTAGGGAGGCTGTGTTTCTCCTTCCATCCATGAGCCCCATGTATGAAAGCTGCACATTCAGTTGTAAAAATACAGATTGTGTGACCATTCAAGGAGCCAGTAATGGGTCCTTCACAGTTATGCTGGGAGGAGACAACAGAATCATCTCAGACGGTGATCAGGATCGAGGATGGAGTTAAATCACTCAGCCCCTGGGTGGGTTCAAATGGACGACTTTGTGGCCTCCTAAGTACACTGAAGCCACGGGCTGGTGGATATGTTCCCCTAATTGGGTGCAGAAAACAAGGACAGAGTAGCTGTAGCCCTTTATTACCAGGCCCTCTTTTGGGGCAGCCACCTCTGAAAGCAGAAGAAAACATTTCTGAAGTCAGCATCGGAGGTTGATCTCATCACTGAACTATTTCAAACCTTAAACACCAGGACAGAGGAGGGTGGAGAAAGGGATCAAAGGGAACAGGCTGTAAGTTTGCAGAAATGTGAGAAACTGTGAAGCCAAATAAGCAAAATGATCACCGCCCACTTGTGACCCAAATTTCCGAAGTTTTCCTAGTTCTTCTAGAAATGCAGATCAAGTTAGTTTGTTCATCCTTTCCATCAGCATGGATTGAGCCCCTGGAATGTGATGGGTACTCTGAGCAGGACAGTAATCTTCACCTTCAAGGATGAGGGAAACAGAAACAGAAGCAGCAGTTACAGGCAGTGGTAAATGACAGAGTTGAGGTAAGTTAATAGCACTCCAGGCTGTGGTTCATCATCTGAAACACTACACGTCATCTTTTCCTTTGTTACGTCCATTCCAATTTTTAAAAATTTCATATATGCAATGAAATATATATATGCGTACATACATACAATATTAATATATATGTTAAAGTATACAGAGTAATAATAATAATAATACAAACCCTTGTGTGCCTGCCACCTACCTTATTGCCTTTCCTTTGAGGCACGATGTGCTTTTTCTTGAACCTCTCTCTCCCTGTCTGGTAGAGGGATCCCCTGTACTGAACTTGGTGTGGACCATAGTCTTCCTGTCCTTTATCGTTTTACCTTCATGTATGTATCCTTAAAGAATAATAAATGGAATTAAACTGGATGTATTCTGTCACTTCCTTTTTATGTTCATTGCAACGGGAGTTTTTTTCACTGCTAAATCCTATTCCATTGTATGAAAGTATCACAGTTTTTCTCTTTTCCAATTGCTGGTTATTGAACTGCATCTTTGATTAAAATAGAAAAAGGAAATGTAGCTGTGAAGATTCTTTTATGTGACTTCTGTACATAAAAGAATGGATGTATACTTTGAATAGAATTGCTGAGTTATACGATAAAAACACATTGTGACTTTACTAGATAAGGCCAAATCATTTCCAAAGTAATGGTACTAACTTATGCTCCCACCAGTATGCTAGAATTTTCAGGACTCTAGCTCTTCACCAATGTTTGGCATTGTCAGAGTCAAATTTTTGCCAAGCTGGGGAGTGTAAAATGGTGGTTTCATTTTGCATTGTGGTTTCATTTTGCATATTTTGATTATTAGTAAGCTGAACATGTTTTATTATAGTAATTTCTATTTCTTCTTCTTGGAAACCTCTCTTTGTGTCTTTTTACCTTTTTTCCTATTGAGTTTTTAATAATTAATTTTTAAAGTTTCTTTATACTTACCTTTTATTGGTCAACATTTCTTTTTTTTGAGACAGGATCTCACTTTATTGCCCAGGGTAGAGTGCAGTGGTGTCATCACAGCTCACTGCAACCTCAATGCCTGAACTCAAGTGATCTTCCTGCCCCAGCCTCCTGAGTAGCTGAAACTACAGGCGTGCGCCCCCACACCCAGCCAATTTTTCTATTGTTCGTAGAGACGTGGTCTCACTCTTGCTTAGGCTGGTCTCGAACTTCTGGCCTCAAGTGATCCACCTACCTTGGCCTCCCAAAGTGCTAGGATTACAGGCGTGAACCACCACAC
>CAUYRB010060586.1:0-28996 GCA_963574695.1 Propithecus perrieri
TCAATAGAGCAAACAGACAACCTACAGAATGGGATAAAATATTTGCATGCTATACATCTGATAAAGTCCTGGTAACCAGAATCTACAATGAACTCAAGCAAATCAGCAAGAGAAAATCAAACAGCCCCATTAAAGAATGGACAAAGAGCATGAACAGAAATTTTTCAAAAGAAGATAGACTGCCATGTTTCTTGCTTCAGAAACTCTGAAGTTGGAAAATTTGAATGGGAGACTGCCTTGTATCCTCTACCGGCCCATATTTTTCGTGAAGTATTAAGGTACATTCCACTGAAAAGGGCTATTCGAATCATAATGCTGAAGCAAAAGATAAGGAACAAGCCAAATATATATATATATATACATATATATATATATACATATATATACACACACACATATACTTAGAGGTTCCAGGAAGGATACCTTGTCATGAATGACTTTTCGGTAGCATCACTGAGAATAAAAGCAGTGCTTCTGGCATTCCTAAAACTCCGAGAGGATGCAGTTCTCCAGGGTGACAGTGACAGTGACTTCTGTAAAGGACACAATAGTCTCACTCTGGAATATGCCTCAGGCACTCACCGTCTACTGAGCTGTGAAAAGGAGCTGTTGGGCAGGAGGGCTCTATGGAGATAATGCCACTTCACATTTAAACACCTTTCAATTTCACGCCATTGCCCTGAGGAAAAATATGAACTAGAGCTGACCTCTAGGTAAAACCCACATTTACCGTCCTTTTTCTCTCTGCTTGTGCTCCAGATGTAGCAAACACCTTACAATTCTTGAAGAAAGTGCTTTCTGAGTCTCAAGGTTGTAAATCTATATATTCATTCCATTATAATTTGCATAATAATCCCTTGTCTATCTCTTTCTCCACCTTGCAAGCTCTTTCAGAAAAGGCTTGGATTCTTTTTTGCTTTTATTGTGTCAGTGCTTGGTATATAGCAGCAGTAAACAGTATTAGTTGATTTAATGAATTAATTTCCAAATGAATAAAAATAAAAATTTTAAATTAGGATCCTTATTGTTAAACTTGTACTCCTACTGAAAGAATTAGAATAACTATCCAGATTATCGAATAAAAATGCTGAGGCCCTCTCTAGAACACAAACATGTACATTTATTATAATTGGGCTCTCTTTACTCATGGCTATAATTAAAGGACTTTTGCAGGTGCTTGGCATTGAGCTGTCATCAAGAACTAATTTTCTTTTCAATTAATAAAAAGCAGAAGCAAATATCAGACTTACAAATCGATCAAATCTAAATGATCAATTATTAAATTATTTGACTATTATAAATAATTATCAGATTATCTAAAGAAATATTGATGTTTTCTTTACCTACCAATACCACTGGATCAGGAGATATATTGTAAATGCTTGTCTTACATCAAATTCTGCTGCATATACAAATATTTAATATCAAGAATGCAAAAAGAAAGCCACGCACAGTGTCATATAAGCCATCAGATGACCCCCTCCACCACCACCACCACCACCACCTGTATTGTTATGTGCTCTGAGAAGAACCTAGAGTCAAGTATTTTCTCCTGTATTCTAATTGGATCAGATTATCGATAGAGTTCTCCATTAAATGTTTGGTTGCTGGATTTGTCAAGTTTTTACATATTGTTCATGCAAGAATAATGCCCATAAAATCTTTCTCATAAAACACATTTTTTAACATTCCTCATTCACCAATGAAAAATTATTTCTAGAATCCCTAACATTAAATAGAAAAACCTTCTGGTACATGTATAGGTAATGGTGATCGAAGAGTTTGCCATAGGTATTTATGTAGTGTACATTTATTAATAGAACTCTTCAAATGCTAATTATTATTTCCATGATTGTAGACAATTAGCTTTCAATACACATATACAGGTATTTTAGAAAAAATAACAGTAAATTTCAGATTTATACATATTTAATCAAGAGATTAGAGACAAAAACTCAATATTGAAGACCACCTAGAATCACTAGAAAGTTAGGGCTTTACTCTGGATTAGGCTTTGATTTAAGGGAATATGGTGGCTGATTTGATTTTTATCTATACCACTACAACTTTTCCATATCAGCAATAAAGCTGTTTTCCTTTTTTATTTGTTTTTAGTAGAATAGTACTGTTAATTTTCTTCAAGAAATTTCCTTTGAATTCACAACTTGGGTGCAAGAAGCCTAGCTTTTGGCCTATCACAGTTTCACAGGTTTTGATACATCTTCCTCATTAAAGTTAATCATTTATAGCTTTTCATTTTACGTGAGAGACATGAAACTCTTCCTTTCACTTGAACACTTAGACGTCATTGTAGAGTTATTAATGACCTAATTTTAGTATTGTTATGTCTCAGGGACACAATAGCATTGTTGTGTCTTCTCAGGTCGTAAGACAGAGGGAAAGAGAGAGAGAGAGAGAGAGAGAGAAAGGGGCATGGGAATTGCCAGTAGTTAGAACAGTCAAAACATACACATCATTTATCAATCAAGTTTGCCATCTTTTATGGGCCCAGTTTGTGATGCCCCAAAACAATGACAATAAAATCAAATAACACTAATCACAGATCACCGTAACAGGTATAATAATAATGAGAATATTTGTTCATCACAGTACGTAAAATGGGGGATACATCTATATGGGCCTTGGTGAATAATTTTATATTTTATATAAAATATATTTAAGACAAAAATACAAAATGTAAGGAAAGGTAGCAAACATTACATTAAAATAAAAATTCAAATAGCAAATATACACTAATGAAGTATAAGTATTTTTATAATATTTAATAAATAATGCGTTATTATACTTGATCATACAGTATACTTAACCAATCTCAGGTATTATACTTGCTAGACACAATTCCAGATCAAGATTTTTTTAAAACAATCTCTTCAAATTCTTGAATATGGCAATGGACTGGAAATGTTCACATGAGTAGCTAATGAAAAATTAAGGCATTTTTTACAACTATTCAAAAATTAACAGTCGTTGAAATTATATTATTAAAACTATCTGTCTTCCTCTTATTTTATTAACAGCGATAATGTTGAAAATGCAAATACAATATGCTTTTAGTTGAATATTTTTATTAAATATTTCAAAATAATTGAGAAGCTCTAATTTGCAAAATGATAGAGTAAACCTCCTGTAGCCAGCTTGGGTGCCATCAAATGGGTATATCAGTTATTAAGGGAGAAAAGTATACCATGAATGAAAAAATAGAGATTCAAGAGTTTATGGAATAGAGTTATGCGCCAACAAAGAATACTCATCTCATCCTCCACGTCCTCTCATCCTCCACGTCCTCTTATCCTCCACCTCCTTTGCTGCCGTACCTTTTCCCTAGGTGCTTTGTTTCTAAGGCACTGGGGCCTTAACTCCAAGCAACCGTACAGGCTTTTTATCCACCACATGATATGGTTGTGTCTGCCGATGGCTACTGAAGTCAAAATCTGGGAATAGAGGTGATCCTTGCCCATGCTCAGCACATTTTGGCAGAAGAGTGTATGCTAAATATCACTCTCGATTGCTACCTACAATGCCCACAATATATGGCATTTGACCTTGCTTCAATAGTGACATCCTGCAAAAATAGTCAAATGAGGTCGCTCATGGCCAGAGATGACAGAGTGAGGAACTCCAACCACTCCAGAAACTGGCCCTATACCCCAAGGATGAGTATCAATTTCCTAGTGCACCTGGGAAATAAATCTATTGGGAAGTGTGATATAGAAAAGCTATAACACTATGGAAGAATGCAGCAGTAGTCTCATGCTGGTTCACATGAGAGAGACTATGCTGAACTGTAAAAACTATTAAACTGCAAAAAGAACCTTACAGCTAATAGAAACTTAAAAATTATGTGTTGAAGTAAAATTCAAAGAATGAAAAATTAGACCAATCTGAATTCAAATCACAGATCTCTATCCTTTTTAACATGAAATGCAATGACTTAAAGTCTAATCCTCATACATCTTATCTTTTACAAAGTAACAGAGTAATTGCCTCAGAGTAGAGCAGACAACTTGATGTAAGCCAATAAGAGCAATTAAGTAAATTTACAAAAATATATATTGCAATGTAATATACAGTTGCAAATATTTTAAACAGTCCATTTGCACAAAAATATGGTAATGAAAAGTTTCTCAAAGTATGTTCCCCGATCAGCAGCATCAGCATCACCTGGTAAATGGAAATTTTAAGGATTAAGACTTACTGAACCGGAAACTCGGAGAGGAGGGCCCAGGAATCTGTTTCAGCACACCCTTCGATTGATTCTACTGCATGCTAAAGTTTGCAAACCACTGATTTAGTTAAGTATGAAAATTAAATACATTTCGTGCTGCTAAAATGAGCATTTAAATACTATGCAGATGCGAGTGATATCCTACTAAATACAAGCATAAATAAGCCATTTAATCTATTTACATAAAGTTGTATGAGTATGATCAAGGAAATTGATATATAATTATTATAATAGATAAGGTCTTACATTAGAGGTCTAATGAAAGAGTGAGTGTTCATATGGTGGTTGAAATAGACTTTTCGATTTCTATTTTTTCTGTATTTATAGAAGATACTAAGTAAAAATTCTTACATATAACAAGAGAAATTAATTGAACACATATAATAAGTACAATAAAAGAAGAGAATTTTTAAAATAAGGAAACACATTTTTTCTTGTTTAAATGAATATATTTCTCTATAACAGAAATTTTATGGTAAAATGTTTTACACATTATATTTACATCTTTGCCAATCAAACATATTTCATTTATTTTATTTTATTCACCATCAACAAATATAGAAAGACTGTAATGAAGACAACCAGAAGGGGATAAAGTATGTTTTATTTTTAAGAAAGACCATTACTCCATTTGATTCATCTCCAAAAATATGCTTTTTTATAATAACATTTTAGTTGCTGAAATTTCAAATGTCTCCAATCTTCTCTTATTGATTTTAGATAATTTTCATAGGTGAGTTAAATTCCAAAATACAGTATAATTTCAACATACATATCTGTAACTAAGTAAATGAGAAAAAACTAAAATCATAGTCTTATATATGTATGTGCCATTATTTTATTTTTATCTATTCATAAAGTAAGTTCTGTTTGAATAATTTAAAAGAGAAACTGTAGGATATACAGTTTGCTAAAATCTCATTATTTCAACACAATGAATATTGCCTCTCTACATCAACTTCTAACAAAGTCTAAAGCAGGTAATAAAACAATACAAGTAAGTAATGTGGCATAATTCTCATCCCTATAGCTAGCTTATTTATAATTTAGTAGAGAACGTAAGAAATGTATGTGTAAAGTGTGTGTGTGTGTGTGTGTGTGTGTGTGTGTATCTCTTCTGCTTTCTCCAAAGGGGTTAGAGTCAACAAAGATGGCTTCCACTGGTTTACTCAGAAAATTCTTAGAGCCTTGATCTCTAAGACTGTAATCATATAATGCAAAACGTTAATACAATTCTCCTTATTTTTTATTGAGTTGTTTTAAAAATCAAAGAAATTAGTGGTCAGAAGAAGCCAAATAAAAGAAAAAATGAATCATTACTAGGCTTAAAATTTAGGTATTGTTCCTTTCTCAACACTAATCTCATGACTATCTATCAATGACTAAAAAGTATACTTAAAATAAAAAAAATGGATTCCTTTACAACAGAATGATTTCCACTCCGAATTGAAAACTTGGATCATTACCTTAAGATTATAGTTTGTGCCTAGTATAAATAGATGTGATGGGCCTCTGCTATCCTTTGGATTCAGGAGAAACATTGCATATTGATAACTGTGGGAAGCAGTACAGAGACTTTCTATTATAGCAGCTGAGTCGTACAAAAAACTTTTTAAAAATCACTGGCAGATAAAGCTATTCATTTGTGAATAGGACATTATCAACTACTGAATAACTGAATTTAAGATCATTTATTACTGTCAGTCTCAGAAATCTTTTTCACAATGAGAAAGGTATGTGATTACTCAATAATTTGAAATAATTTTAAAATGCAACATTGCAAACTTCTTAAGAATGTCGTGATATTTATGTTAATAATGCAATGAACTATTTGGATTTTTAACTGACTTCTGACATGTTTTATGGTATTTTCCCACTTTTTAACAAGGTGAAAACACTGCACAATTTTAACTATAAGAAAACTTTAGTGTCTTATAGAAATTTAGCTGATGTCTGCACAATAATGTAATATTCAAAGAAGTTTTTCCTAAATTCTGCAAGAGCAATTATTCTTATACCAAAATACTAGTCACCATTTCACAATAGAAAACAGTTCTGCACTTTGGAATTAGATCAGACCATCCCTCATAATGGCAGACACATTCCCTTTTGAGATATTCTCTAATCATTCTACTCAATTCTAACCTTCAGTCCTCCAAACTATATATGAGCTTATCCCAGTTTACTTTGTAAATGGGCAAGACAGCCTTAAGATTCCACTCAGTTTGAGTAAAAGTTTAGTCCTCACTATAGGCTCCTGAACTCCATTTTCTTAGAGCATTAACTTTAGCATACCTCCAATTATAAATTATTTTTCTGACCCTAGGAGAAGAATATAAAACTTCCCCTAGATTCTTGCCAGTTTTACACCCCCTGAATGTCTTTCTCAAGGACATGGAAGCAACCCTTTTGAAATGGAACCATCAATAAAGAGAGTGGCCCTCTCTCCCAGTCTCTGTGGGAGAGTAGGACACTAATCGTGATAATTACCACCCAGTAAACACCTAGTCACATTGACCAACCTTCACCCTAACATCCCCTAGGCCCCCACTAGCTTATCTCAGTGCTTAAAACCTCTCCCACCTTTTGTTCCAACAGACTTGATAGCAATCTCTCCCCCATATTGCAATAGTCTTAAAAAAAGACTCCCTTCCTTGTGCGTTTAACCTCTCCAGTGCATTTTTTGACATAACTTAGAAGTTATATTTTTTCTATAGAGAGATATAACTTTTGTGTCACCCTTTTAACATTTTAAGAAATGCATCTGAATGTTATAAATCTAAAACTAAATGATTATTACTGAAAAAGAAGAAAACATTAATTTGCAAGCAAAATTTAAGTGTATTTCTTAGAAGAAAACAAGCATCACATTTTGAATTTTTGAATGCTCTCATAAATCTGCCTAACCTCCATACAGAAACCTCATTTAACTAGTGACCCCACAGTCTTCTCAGCTACCCAGGCTTAAAACATGAAGTTTATTATATTCAACATTTATTGCACACCAAATATGTACCAGACAAGTCATATCATGTGTTATCTCATTTTACTTTAAATATAGGTGTGTGAAAAAATATTTACCATTCATTAGCCATATAAAGGTAGAATTCATCTAACCATTCCCAATGGGATCTATCATTATAACTTGGATAAATAGGCACTTAATAATTTTAGATTGAGGCATATAATTCATTTTATTCACTTCAGTTTTAAGGCCGATTTTTCTTGGAAATAAAATACCTAAATGATTTTAAAAATTGGCAATTTTAAAATTACACACTTTATGTTACATATAATTGCATGTAAATATATTTATATAATAATTATCATGTTATATTTATTCCAATATAAATAGATACAACCCATGTACTTTTGAACACACAAACATAGATTTATTTGTAAAAAATACATTCAAAATCCTAAGTCCTAGTAACTAAATTATTTGACAAAAAGTATTTTAATACATTATTCCTTTGGTCACTGGATTATTGTGAGCTGAGAAGGATTATTATCAAAAAATTATATCTTACTTTCCCAGACAAACAAAAGCTCAGGGAATTCATCACTAGATCCATCTTACAAGAAATGCTAAAGGGAGTTCTTTAATCTAACAGAAAAAAAAAAAAAAAAAAAACCACTAATGTGCAAAAACAAAATATTTTAAGGTATAAAACCCATGGGTAAAAGTAAGTATGTATATAAACTCAGAACACTTTAATACTGTAATTGTACTTTGTAAGCCACTTATAACTCTAATATGAAGACTAAAAGACACATCTATGAAAAACAATAATATATACAGCAACCTGTAATGAGCTTGAATCATCCCGAAACCATGCCTCTCCTCCCTGGTCTGTGGAAAAATTGTCTTCCATGAAAATGGTTCTCTGTGCCAAAAAGGTTGGGGACCCCTGCCCTCTCTTGTTACTGATTATAGTCACTTGTGCTATCAAATATTGTTCATTCTATCCATCCAACTATACTTTTGCATCCATTAACCATCCTCACTTTATCCCCCCTCCCCACTACCCTTCAAATAAGCTAATGATGCATTACATAATAGCAACTAGACCTCTAAAAAACAAATTTGGCAAATAAAGGAACAAGATTAAGCAAACAAAACTTTTTGAATATTGTGGTATGTATTTACGTAATAGATACACATGTCTTCCTCTATCTTATTTGTTCAATTCCCATGTCTCCCTCAGTTGAAGCAGTTGAAAGGGAAGTCTTATTCTCAGACATTATTTAGTGTTCTCCGTAATTATTCACATTAGATTCTGCTTAGCTTCTGAGACTGCACTCCCCAGATGATTGTTTCTTGCTGCTTACTTTAAGATATAAACCAGGTACACATGAACAATAATTATTTTTTAATAAAAGCCTTAATCTGTTTAAATAAACATATTTCTATTACTAACATCTCTCAAGACACTTGTTTGGAGGAGGATCAACACTCTGGAGGTGAATAGGAGTGATGCAGATTTAAATAATAAATCTCCCATCATCTAACTCTAAAGCCTTGATATAGGCATGCCCTACAGTTGTGAGTGTTGCTTTATGAATAAACTGAGACCCAGAGAGGTTTGGTAGTCAGACAGTGCATAAATGCTATAATCCATGTATATGTGAAATTGTGTAAGTGAACTTCAAATCTATTAAAAATCAGAGAGTGTTCATTTATATTCACAATCAGGGCACGAAAGAGATACAACATAGAGAATTGGTTCCTGTCATGTGTGTTAGTTCATTCAGACTGCTATAACATAATCCATAAACTGGATCATCTACAGACAATAGAAATTTATTTCTCACAGTTCTATAGGCTGGCAAGTCTATGATCAGGGCACTGGCAGGTTCAGTGCCTGGTGAGGGCCCCTTTCCTGGTTCATAGACGGCATCTTCCAGTTGTGTCCTCACATGGTGAATACGGGGCAAGGCAGCTCTTTGGGGCCTCTTTTATAAAAGTGCTAATCCCATGTCCTAATTTCTTCCTAATTTACCCCATAACATCGGTGTAAATTTTAACATATGGGTTTTAGGGGACCACAAACATTCAGACCATAGCAGTGTGCTAAATTACTCCATAAATTAGGAAAAAGATAGACAACAGGAAAATCTTCAAAGTCTGGCTTTCCACAAACAATAGCCATGCATTCTCTCTTCACATATCTGACTTTTTAACCTCCCAGAAAGATGTTTTCTCATAAAGGAGTGAAGTTTCCTACAGCAGCTGAGACTCTCTGTGTGTCTCAGCTCAGGTTATGTTGCCTAATTTAAATCATGGGAAACACAAGCTCACGCTTTCTATGGAATAAGTTAGCACACCAAGAACACATGCCCTTTTGTTCTATCTCTTATGCCCTGACTATGACTATAAATGGGCACAGCTTGCCTTTAAATGAATTTTACACCCTATTATAAATATCATACACATTTCAAATATAGTATTTGTGGACTATTTGATCATCAAACACCCTGGATCTTAGTTTATTTACAAAGTTATACCCAATACTGTGAAATGTGTCATTAGCAAAACATATTAGAGTCATATGTTGGAAGATGCATTCTTTAATATTCTTTAATATTGCATGCTCCTTCCACTTTCTCCATGGTAATGGTCTCTTTCCACATAATCATTTTCTTTAACAGATGTTACTGTCAAAAATTTGCAGATGCAAATTATGTTGAAACATTAATATTTTTAGAATCTTGCACTAATGTCTTTGACTCTATAAATAATCTTTGCTTATAACAAATTTCCTCATAGGTCTAGCCCCACCACAGAGTTCTGCCCGTGCATCTCTCTCTCTTGACTTTCTGTGGCCACCACCCTTAGCTTCGTTCTCTCCTACTACCGCATTAGCTTCTAAGGAAATTTTCCCTGAATTCAAGAGTCACGAAGATTTCTTTACTATGGTTTTTCATAAGATCCTTACCTTTTTCTTCACATTACTGACCTTATTTAGTGTTTTTACTTGTGTCTTTCCAAATTAATTAAAAAATCTGAAGAACTTGAGCAAATGTCTGTTTTGGGTTCTGCAGTACTCCCTTGTAGAGGTCAGTGTCTTTCTGGGAGCCCAATATCTTAATACATTTTATCTAATTTAGAGATACAACCTTATCCTCAATTACATTCAGAGATAAGATTATATTTTAAAAAGAACAAAAGGAACTTCTGCTAAAGCATACAAGATTTACTGCACCCCCAAGGAGATACAGCAATAGAGACAATTCACAGCATGCACTTTTCATCGGAATGTTTTTTAGTTGACATGTTTCTGTGAAACAACACTATTATTTGCTTGTTTGTTTCTTTATTTGTACTTTTTTGGACATCCCTAATGTGAAAATTTCAAATTAAGAAGAGCCAACTTGTAGCTAATAAAAAGTGAATAAGGTGGACATGGTCACCAATTTACTTTTGACGATGGCGGGGGACAAGCTTGGGAGATGGAAGAATAAGCTGATTCTCTAGTGAAGGCCTTTTGCTGCAACTATCCCACCTTAATGGTCTTTCTGCTTTACCACTAGTATCCCTTATTGCCCTCCAACAAATGTAAAGCCTAAGAAAAATCACCCCAGATCAATATGCTCCAAAAGACATATTTCATTATGGGACTTGCTGTTCTATAATGTGTTTCAGGATGTTGCTCTTATATTATTTTTGCTACCCATATAAGACCCTGTTCTTTCACCCTTAATGTGTACAAATGGGAAATGTTTGAATACTATCCAGTTATCATGGCTGTTATATTGATGGACTTCAGGTTCAATGTTGTGCCTTCACTAAACTCAGTTTAAACTCATAGTGCCTCAACTAAAGTTTTACCTGAGAAAAAATGGCCTGAGTCCTTATGTTTAACAAATAACACATAAGACAAGTTAAATATTATCATATCACTATAAAATAATGACTAAGCTATTTAAAACTATGCAAATTACTTGTTTAGGCTAAAGGCTACACACAAAATATAACACTTCTGATTAGTAAGTGATCAGGAGTCTTTATATCTTATCATCTATTGGATTCTTATAACAATGCACATAATTGATCAGGCATTACAGGCTCAATTACTTTTCAGACAGCTATGTTATGTGATAAACACAAGTTTATATGATTTTGCTTCAGAGAGAATTGGCATTTTGAAAATCATATGTTTATATATAGTATAATTAGAGACAACATAAAAATGACAGCCTATATTATTATTTGGAAGTAAAACTTTTACTTTTTATTTTATAAAATCTCTCTTTGTTTTGTATCACAGTCCCAGAATGATTCTGATCAAACCCTAATTGACATGGAAGGACATTTTCCAATTAATGCACATAGTAAAAAACAATCTGAATCAGGGTAAATGAAAGTCTTAAAAATTTATGGGATTAGTGCTGAGTGAATGTACCATAAATCTGTCAAGATTTTACACAATAAGCATGCTAAAACAGTCTACTGAGACTGAAAGTAGACATCAACAAAGAAGCACTTCATGTAGGTAAGGGATGCTGAGATTTAAACACCTTTTTTGATTTATATCCCTTGACTACTCATAAATAGAACTTCACCTGTCTACCCTTGTAAGGTAGGTCTTATTTAAACATATTGATTTGAACTTCAGCTAAACATTGTTTACAATTATAATGCAGTAGTCTCTTGAATATCTATGTTATTAGAGGAGAGTTTGAGCTGGTAAAAAAACTATAGTTCATTCAAACCACAAATCAAATTTGTTTCAATCAGAGTGCCGGAAAATTATTTGCCACTCCAGGAAAAATACCTTAGTACAGTCTATTTATATCTTGCACCAGGGAATGGATGTCTGTTGTAGTCAACTTCATTTGGCTATCAACTTAACATATTGACTAAATTCCTAAAATTCAAAAATACTTTTCATAAATAGGACATGTACATGGTTTATTTCATTTCTTATAACAAAAGAGAATTATAAAATAATTGCCTACTACATACAAAGCACATGTTATTCTGTCAGTTTGACAACAAAATAAAACTACTCAATCAGTAATAAATTTATAATTCACCTGAAACACTAAAGCAGCTCTCATATTTTGTAGGGTCAAATGTTTAAATGTATTCAATTTAATTTATAAACAGTGTGATTTAAAATATGGGTTATAAGATTTATATTATTATTGTCTTATATGTAGCATATAATACTCTTTACCAGATAGGTGGTAAAGAATTTACATAGAAAGGTGGATGAATAGATAGACATATAAAAGAATTTCTGTTTGCACTATGTTAAAGTAGTAATAGGAATGGAAATGCATACTGACACACCTGTACTTGCAAGTCTCTGGACCTGAAGGATCCATAACATGTCATTTTTATAGAGGAAATGGAGCCTGCAAGGAAGAGAGATCAGTAAACAGGCATCTGGAGACAAAATGAGTCAATGTGACATCTCTTTCATTAGAAAGAGTTCTGAGTCCCAGTAAGATAGAGGTTATAAGAACAAAACCTAGGCAAGATAGCATAATACGAAGTACCATACTCATATTCTCCTCCCCCACAGTAATAATAATTTGGCAGTCACCCACCAAAGAAAGTGACTTTCTGGGAGCTTTGGGATCTGGATGCAATACTGTAATGGTGAGGTACAAATCGCTTTTAGTTTTAACATAAAAGTTAAAGGAAAAAGTATTAAAATAACTTTAGCTATAATAATGGATACACAATATAAAAATATTTTATAAAATTTTAATGGATGCACAATATAAAAGTATGTAAAATGTGTCATCAATGGCATAAAATCTGGGGAGGGGAGTAAAATTGTAGAGTTTTGTATGTGAATGAAGTTATTATTAGTTTAAAATAGATTGTTATAATTGTAAGATGTTTTATATAACTTCATGGTATCTACAAAGAAACAGAAAAAACCTCTAAGAGATACACAAAATATAAGGAGAAAGGAATCAAAGCAAATCACTATAAAAAGTAACAAATCACAAAGGAAGACAATAAAAGAGAAAGGAAAAAACAAAGGAACTACAAAACAGGAAACAAGTAACAAAATGGCAATACTAAGTTCTTACCTATTGATAATAACTCTAAATGTAAATAGATTAAATTCTTCAATCAAAACACACAGAGTATCTGAATAAATAAAAAATAAATAAAAAATAAATCTGAATGAATAAAAAACTATATATATATCCAACAATATACTGCATATTAAAAGCTAACTAGCTTTAAAGACACACAGAGCGGCATGAAAGTGAAGGGATAGAAGATATTTTATTCAAATGGTAACCAAAAGAGAGTGAATGCAGCTATACTTAGACAAAAGAAACTGTCTTAGAACATCTGTGCTGCTATAACACAAAAGATAATTAACTTTTGTTAATTAAATACAGAAGAAATGTATTTCTTACAGTTCTAGAGTCTGGGAATTTCAAGATCAAGACACCAGCAGACTCAGTGTATGGTAAGGGCTTACTTTCCTATTCATAAGTGGTACCTTCTAGTTGTGTTCTCACGTAATGGAAAAGGGGTAACATCTCTCCGGGGCCTTTTTTTATAAGGGCACTAATCCCATTCACAAAGGCTCTGCCCTCATGTCTTAATCACTTTCCAACAGCCCTCACCTCATTATAACATCACGTTGTTGATTAGAATTCAATGTGTGAATTTAGAGGCAGACACAAATATTCAGACCACGGCATGGCCTATCAGTCAAAGTCTGTCACAAGGGGCAAAGAAGGTCACTATATAAATAAGGGATTAACTTATCAAGAAGACATAACAATTGTAAATTAAATATATTATATATGCCCCCAAAATTGAAGCACCTATATATATAAAGCAAATATTAGCAGAACTGAAGGAAGACAGGCACCAACACAGTAATTGTAGGGGACTTCTATATCCCACTTGTAACAACGAATAGATCATAGAGACCATCAATAAGAAGAGAGTGAACTTCGGTAATACCAAATAGATCTAACAAACATATATGGGACATTGCAGCAAACAGTGACAAAACAAACATTTTTCTCAAATGTACATAGAATATTATTCAGGATAAGTAAAATACGGGCCCATAAAACACATCTTAACAAATTTGAAAAGATTGAATCATATCAACTAATATCTTTTCCAAAAATAATGGTATAAAACTGGAAATCAATAACAGAAGGACCATTAGAAAATTCACAAATAGGTAGAAAAGGAACAATACAATACTGAACAACAAATAGGTCAGAGAACAAATTGAAAAAGTAATCAAAAAGTATCTTTGGATAAGCAAAAATGGAAACATGGGACACCAAAACTTATAGGATTCTGCTAATGCAGTTCTATGGGAAATTTTTATAGCTATAAATACCTGTATTAGGATAAAAGAAAGATCTCAAATAAACAACTTCTCTTCATACATCAAGGAACTAGAAAAAGAAGTATATACTGAGCCCAAAGGCAGTAGAAGGAAAAAAACAGTAAAGATTAGACAGGCAATAAATGACATAGAGAACAAAAAGACAATCAAAAAGATCAACTTAACAAAAGAGCTAGTTTTTTAAAATATAATCAAAATTGAGAAACTTTTAGCTACACTAACAAAAAGACAGAGAGAGAGAGAGAGAGAACTCAATCATAAATGAAAAAGAATATGTATTCTGCAGCTTTTAGATAGAATGTTCTGTAAATATCTGTTAAACCCATCTGGTCTAGAGTGCAGTTTCTTTGTTTTCTGTCTGGATTATCTGTTTATTGCCAAAAGTGGGGTATTGAAATCCTCTATTATTATTGTATCACAGGTAATTTCTTCCTTTAGGTACACCAGTGTTGGATGCATATATATTTCCAATCACTGTGTCCTCCTACTATATTACACAATAATTCCACAGAAATACAAAGGATCATAAAATACTGGTATGAAAAATTATGTGCCAACAAATAGGACAACGTAATTAATGAATAAATTCTGAAAAATATACACATCTACCAAGACTGAATAATGAAGAAAAAGAAAATCTGAATAGACCAATGATGAATAAGGAGAATAAAGCAGTAATCAAATCCTCATTATAAAGAAAAGCTCAGCTCCAGATGGCTTTGTGGGTGGATTCTACCACACATTTAAAGAAAATTTAATTCCAATCCCATGATGCCTCAAAATATTTAAGAGGGGAGAGCACTTCCAAAGTCATTTTATGAAACCAGCATTACTTTTAGACCACAGCCAGTTAAGGCCACTACAAGAAAAGAAAATTATAGGACAATATTCCTGATGAGCATATATACAAAAACACTCAAAAATACTAGGATACCATCCTCAAAAAATTCTAGAAAATCAAGTTCAACAGCACATTAAGATGATTATACACCATCATCAAGTGGAATTAATCCCAGGGATTTGAGGACGTTTCAACATGCACAAATCTATAAATGTGATGAACAACATTAACAGAATGAAGGACAGAAACCATATGATCATCTCAATAGATGTAGAAAAATATCTGACAAAATTCATCATCTTTTCATGATAAAAGGTCTCAACACATTAGTTTTAGAAAGAATATAACTTAGTATAAAAAAGGTTATATGTGAGAAGCCTGCAGCTAACATGATACTCAATAGTGAAAGACTGAAAGTTTTTCCTCTAAGATCAGAAATAAGACAAGGACACCCAATGGCAATATTTATTCAACATAGTACAAGAAGTGTGAACCAGAGCAACTAGGCCTGAAAAAGATATGAGTCATCCAAGTTGGAAAGGAAGAAGTAAAATTATCTCCGTTTGCAGATGACATGATCATATGTCAAGAAAACCATAAAACCTCCACTGATAAAATTGTTAGAAATAATAAACTATTTCAGTAAAGTTGCAGGATAGAAAATCAATATACCAAATCTGTTGCATTTCTATATACTAACAATAAACTATCTGAAAAAGAAATTTCAAAAATAATCCCATTTACAACAGCATCAAACATAGTGAAATACCTAGGAAGAAATTTAACCCGTACACTGAAAACTTTGAGACATTGGTGGAAAAAAAATTGAAAATCACATAAATAAGTGGGAAAATATCATGTGTTTATTGACTAGAGGAATAATATTGTTAAAATGCCCATATTCCCTAAAAAAATCTACAGAGTTAATGCAATTCCTATAAAAATTCTAATGACATTTTTCATAGAAATAAAAAAATATCATAAAATTTGTATGGAATCACAAAATACCCCAGATAGCTAAAACAATCTTGAGAAAACAAAGGTGAAGACATCACACTGTTTATTTCAAGCTATACTACAACGCAATAGTAATCAAAACAGTACCGTGCTTGCGTAAAAACAGACACTTAGACCAATGAGAGAGAATAGAGTTCCCAGAAATAATCCCATATATATAGTCAACTAATTTTTAACAATGGTTCCAAGAATATGTAATGTTGAAAGGATAGTTTTTTCATCAAGTTGTTTGGGGAAACTGAATATTCACTTGCAAAAGACTGAAATTGGACTATTATCTTACAGCATACATAAAGTTATAAGATGAATAAGCTCTGGGGATCTAATGTTCAGCATCATGACTATAGTTGGTAATACTGTATTGTATTAGTGAAAATTTCTGTGAGAGTAGATCTTAAGTGCTCTCATCACTAAAAAATAACAAATAATGGTATGATGTGAGGTGACGGGTTTGTTAATTAACTTGATTGTGGTAATCATTTCACAATGTATATCAAACTTAAATTTTTAAAATTCATAAATTAAATTCTTAAAAATGTCATGACTTAAAGAGAGAATAGAAATGAGCAAATATGAAAGTGCTTCTGAGATGGTTGTTAGAAGTAAGTATTGAACATCACATTTATTCAATACATTTACTTAGGAAAAAAACCATCACATTATACACCTTAAATACGTAAAATTTTTACTTTACAATTATAACTCAATAAAGTTGAAAGAACTGAAAAAAAATAGAACAAAACCTAAAAAAATGTTTAACCAGGGGATAAATCTATCTATCTCTCTATCTATCTATCTATCTATCTATGCCATGAGAGTAATATAGGCTATGTTATTTGGGATCCTCCAGCCTCAGAAACTCAGTCTCCCTTTCAAAGGATATAGGCAGCAGTGAAAGGGGCAAAACTGGTTTTCAAATTTCCTTGTCAGTAGTTGACATCACAAAGGGGATTAAAATGGAAGGAAGATAAGAAAAATGAAAATACTATTTGCAATTATGCATGATATCCCCCAAAGTTCTGCCAGAAATTATTTGGGAGAGAGGCCTTTTTGAATGGGTTTTGAGTTCCTCTGTTATGTTGGTATAAGAAAAAAGATGGTTGAGTTGGAGATATTATCGTTAATTTTTTATGTTTAAACATAGCACTATTTGGCCTACTTCACACTCACACAAACATTATACAAATACTGCCACATTCTGAGGTGATGAGGGTTAGGACTTTAATATATGAATTTTGAGGGAACACAATTTGGCCCGTAACAGTGATTTATTATTTATCTTCTAAATGAGAATGTTGGTCACATTTTATTAAAAGAGTTCTGAGATTTTTTGCCCAACGTTGATATTTTATTTGGGAGCATGTTGGTGTTATTTGCTTAGTAGGTTTGGATAGAATAAAGTTAAGGAAAATCCCTTGTCAGAATGTTCCTGACAGCACTTGTTTTTAATAAAGTAACTATTTTCTTCTTGCTGCTTCTAAATCCATATCTTGATTTAGTCTTTTATAATATGCTGAACAAATGTGACCTGTGAAAGTTCTCTTAACACCCATATTTTTACTTAACATTTTTTTGTTTATGTTTAGAGAAGAATCACCTTCCACACAAAGAATCTTAGAAAAATGCCTTTCAAAACAGTTAGCAGACTGATTGCTTTTGCTTGACTTGCTCAGAGTTCAATGCCGTTCACAATAACTCTGGCTTTTGATAAGCAGTTTAAACATGAATCAAGGAGGCTGTCAATGGCTCAAAGAGCATCAGGATTGTTTTTAACTACAAATGAGATGTCTAAAAATTGCTTGTCAATGCAGTCAAGCTGCCGAGTATGGTTTCTGGTTCATGACATCACTGCCAGAAGCCCTACATCTGGGAAATTTGGCTTCTAAGAATAAAGATGAGAATAGTTTTAAGGAAAGTTTGATGACACTTTTCACGGTATGGGAAAGAAATTTGTTTTGCTATTTTAAGGATTAAAAACTTGAAAAGGTAATAGGTATATAAAATTATATTTTATATAAGCTTTCATTATTTTCAAACTGATTTTTTATCTCATGCTAATTAAACATGAGTTAAAGTTTTAAAAGCCTTATAAAGGTTTATATCATATCCTATGATAGCTTAATTTGAGGTTAAGTAAAATGTTGAATATCTTATATAAATTCAGGCATTTATTTATTTTGTAAGCTTAATGGATTACTTTTCCTTTGTGTCTAAGATTTATTTTATTATTTTTTTCTGAAAACATTAAGACAGCGATAAATGAGTTGACTTTCTTTTATAGTTTAATATAATACTCATATTCAATATTTCTAATATCTCTATTAGGAATGATACATTAAAGAGATATAACAAAAGAAAATGAAAATATACTTAATAGACCTCATAAACGACTCTATCATTTCAATGCCCCAAAGAGTTATCAGGAAAAGGAGTTTTCCTGTGCATTGTACACATAGAAGCCCACCAACGCTGAGAGTTTAGTTGAAAATTTGTAGTCATCAACATTTTTCAAAGTGTAAACTGTAGCTGAACATCAATATTCAACAAGGCTTCAGGAACAAAAATGACATGGCTGCTTCATTTTGTAGAAAAGGAAACCATTGCCATGTCCTCCTAAAATGGCTTAGCAAAAACTCATTGCTCCATTTCATTTAATCCTAGGCTCTGGAAATTTTAAGGTTTTTTTGTTTGTTTTGTTGTTCTTCACCACAATGAGAACAATGAACATTTGAGTATCTTCTGGACACTATCTTTTGGTGTCCCATTCTCTAGAGCAACCGAACAGGAGATCCAGTTGAAATAATGTTAGTCCTTTCTTGCAGGGATGAATGTTAGTCATACTGGCAGTAAAACAATGAATTGTAAATTAACTTTGGTCAGGTAAAAGTAACTCCATATTGGCTGATCATAGAAAATTGGCAATGTTTGAAATCACTAAAATCGTGAGGTTGATGTGTTATAGAATACTTATCATTTTATTAATACCCCACAATACACTCCTGTTATAACGATTAGCTATAATGTACTCAGTAACAATTCATCTCATGTGAAAAAATTTTTATTTGAGACATTAAAAGCAATAGAGTAAAATTTTAAAATGTACCAGATTTCAAAATAGTAAACCACTACAATATTAATCTCATGGCATCTCTCTCCCTATACATATTGATATATAAATCTATATACATATAGATATATAAATCTATATCTCTATATAAGTCTATTATCTACTATAGTTCTGTATATTAGAGAAATCATAAAATTATGATTTGTTTTATTAAAAATTGGAGTTCTAACAAATTCCCTTTCCAAAATATCACATTTTTAGGCAGAATGTTTAATAGCTGGGAATAGATTCCCTTTACTAACTGTATAACATTGGCAAGTTTTATAATTGTAAAATAGGGAATATGCTAACATCTCCCTAATAATATGGTTGTGCTAATTGAAAGATATATGTAAAATATTGAAAATAGATCCTAACACAATTTTTATGTTCAGTGACTGGCTATTATGAAAAAAATGATGATTATGATGATGATTCATATTCCACTTTTGTAAATGAATACAATGCCTTGTATTTACATAACTTTTACAGTGTTAAGCTTTTTGTTATAGTTTTTAATGATAATATTACAGGTAAAAGAGTAAATCCCTATATAAGTCAGAAATATGTTCATATATAAAAGAGCCACCCACAGAGTGATCACCAACACATCACTTTTTCTTCCACACTAAACAGTTGGTGAAAAGTTAGAATCATCCTTTACCTATGTACCAAATTAATAATATAGGCAGATGTATTTGAAATTATTTATTTGGTGTCAAACTGTTAAAAGAAGTGAGAAAATTTATGTAATTGTATTAGGTTGGAAATAGGCTTCATCTTCTGGTGACTCATTTGACAAACATATTACCTCAGAATTCTATGCTACTGTTATTTTCCTTTGCCAAACTCTCTTCACTGAAGAAATGATAAGCATACCAGGGCTGAAATATCTTAAAAGAGTAGTTAAATATCATAAGGAGTAGTCAATTAGTTTACATTTCAAAATCTTGTTAGCATAGGTTATGAAGCCAAAGCTACTGAAACATAATGTCATAAATTAATATTTACTTATGACACATGATACTCATCCTGTGATATTTCTCTATATTTTTCTATATGTATACTAATAGAAGAAATTATTTAAATCCTTAAGATAATTAATACTTATATTATAAAAAATAAATGTATCTTTACTTGTAAAGTGCTTTAAAAGTGTTCAGTGAATAGCAGGGACTCAACAAATAGTAAGAACTCAAAGTAAGTTGTCAAATAATTATTATTGTTATATCATAATTATGAAAAGTGAAAATTTTGATGTATATTATACTTAGACTCCTACTTAACTTTATGTATCAGCTGATCAAGCCTACTAGTTTCAGCTTCAGTCAAAAAAGAAAAGATGACATTTTGATTACAGAGAATTTTACAATTTTACATAGCTTTCATAAGGATCTCTCAGAAATGAAAAGTGTAGGAAGTGATACTATTGTATTTGGGCATTCTAGACACAGAGCCACTGGATGTTTGTATTTTTTTTTTTATTTCAGTATACTATGGGGGTACAGATATTTAGGCTACGTATGTTGCCCTTGCACCCCGCCCAAGTCCGAGTTTCAAATATGTCCATTCTTCGGGTGGTGCACATTGCACTCTTTGTGTATGCATATACCTGTCCCCGCCTCCCTCTTCGCCCCTGGCGCCGCCCCCCGGCCCCACATGCACTAGATGGTAGTGGGAGTGGTGCCCGGGTGTGTTGGTCAGTTGATACCAAGTTGTTGGTGGGTATGGGTGTATGTATACACAAAGAGTGCAATGCGCACCACCCGAAGAATGGACATATTTGAAACTCGGACTTGGGGGCGGGGGCAAGGGCAACATACGTAACCTAAACATCTGTACCCCTATAATATGCTGAAATAAAAAAAAAAAAGCAGAAAAACTTCAAATAAACAACCTAACGATGCATCTCAAAGAACTAGAAAAACAACAGTAAACCAAACCCAAAGTTATTGGAAGAAAAGAAATAATAAAGATCAGATCAGAAATAAATGAAACTGAAACCAAAAAAACAATACGAAGACCAACAAAACAAGTTGGTTTTTTGAAAAGATAAACAAAATTGACACACATTTAGCTAGACTAAATAAGAAAAAAAGAGAGAAGACCCAAATAAATAAAATCAGAGGTGAAAAAGGAGACATTACAATTGATACTACAGAAAAGCAAACTATCATTAGAAACTACTATGAGCAACTATATGCCAATAAACTGCATAACTGAGAAGAAATGGATAAATTCATAGACACATATAACCTACCAATGGCCATATGTGCTAAGCAAGTCATTTTAGGAACTAGAGTTGCAAATCAATCATGCTAGCTAGTGGTGGGCTTTATCAGAGGTGTGATTACACACTCTTTCTTATAGTATCTAATTCATTCATTTTATCCTTGTCTTTGCACATGAATTCTTAACTCAGAAAGAATACTTTGGGGACAGAAGTGAGGAAAGGAATAATGTAATAGCTTCCCATTGCTAAAGAAAAAAACCTCAGATTTGTTAGTTTTTCAAATCCCATTAAAATCTGAATCCACTCTGCCTTTTTGATATTATATTCCTGCTACCTTTCCATAGGTATCTTATACACCTGCAAAATTCAGACAAATCACTCTTCCCAGAGAGCTGGCTGGCATACTGGCCTCTGAGCCTTTGCTCATACTATTCCACTGCTTGGAAATCATTGAGGCAGGCCATATTTTCAGGGCCAATTCATAGCTTGCTTTTCCGTGGTGCCTTCCTTGACTACCCATGCAGTAACTATATCCTTAAAACAAATAGAGCATAACACAGTGTGAAAGCATGATTCTGGAACTGGACTCTGGATTGAAATCACAGCTTCAGTACTGTGATATAGGTTTATCCCATATATCCTTATAGCACAGTATAATTATTTGTTCATAAGGTTTATGTCTCCTGGTAGTTTGTAAACTTCTTGAAGTTAGGAATTTTTTCTTGCATTTCTCTCTCCACCACAGTTACATGTGAATGGTGGATGTTCAATAACTTTTTATTTTTTTGGTAAGGAGATGAAACACAGAGTGAATGAATTTTGGCTTCTATATTTACTCTCACAATAGTTCATCATATTGCGGGGGTAAAAGTAACAGGTATAAATAAGTACAGTAACTAGAAAATGTGTATAAATGAGTTTACCTTTAGGGGCAACAGGCAAGACATACCTGGCCATGGCTTACTGGGGTAGACTTTTGGGGAGCTTTCATTTTTCCTATTCCTAACTGCCTGCTTCCTATTTTTTTTTTATTTTAATAAAAATTTTCAGGTAGGTCTTAAAGCCATCAGATTCCAATAAGTACTAGGGTAGACACAGGACAGCTAAGAAGTTGCCAGTTTAGAAGATTCACAGGGAACCCTAAGATTTGGAGAAGTACGTGAAACCCAGATGACATCTCTAGCCAGAGGTTGAGTGTGGTCAAGCTGACACTGCTGGTCACCTTTCAGACTTCAGTCTATTGCACTAAACTAAAATCTGCCTTGCTCCTTTGACTTTATACCTGGAAACCAATTTTGAATATTGTCCTCCTTAGCTAAAACATACTGATATATTTTAAATATGAATCTCATGTGAACATAATTATCTTCCTACTTATGACAGATAATTAAAGGTTTGCAAAATTTTGTATGATTTTTGTCAACATGTACACCTGATTTTGTCCCAGAAGAACATGTCTCTAATTTGACCATGAAAATTAATGGTAAATTACTTCTGAGACAGAATTTTATTTAATGTCTTTGTGGATAGACTCTACTTCTATAGAGTGACTGTCTGTAGCAAATAAAAGTGTTACTATGTTCCTGGCATTATTGTTTTCTCTTTATCTCATTTATAATTACACTTACAGGGGGAAGGAGAGAATAGAGCTGCCTGGTACTCACATACCCTCATGTGGTTAATAGGGTACTGCCAGAGAATAGACCCAAGATGAGGAAAGTAAGAAGAAAAACATGTTATGTTTTAGCTGTTATTTGAAATAATAATTAATTTTAAAGTATAGATTGAATTCCATTCATATTAAATTGAATCATTAATTTATCATATGCAGTAAAACTTGCTTAGAACATACATGGATTCTCTAAATCTGTGTTCTAAGTAAAGCATGCCACATTTTGGCTACTCAAGTAGTAACAGGAAATATTTGTTTCCAGACCATTCTTTCATAATCATTCTTATGATGAGCAGAATGTAATGATTAAACTATTAGGGGTGTTCATTTTCTTTATTACTGGTCATTGCAAATGGTCATTAGGGTGTCTTATACTAGTGCTCCTGTATTTACTGGTATTTCAGTATAAAGCTCACATGATGCAAATCCTTACTTATAAATATTCCTTGTGCATAAATATAAAAGAGAATGATCCCCAACCTTTTTGGCACCAGGGGCCAGTTTCATGGAAGACAATTTTTCCATGGACTGGGGATGGAGTGGAGGTGGGGTGTCGTGGGTGGGGGTGTGTGTGGTGGGGAGCTCAGGTAGCAATGCGCAGCTCATTTTCTAACAGGCTGCAGACCAGTAATCAGCTGTGGCCCCAGGGTTGGGGACCACACATGTCGTTGTAACAATCTCTTTGGAGACTATGTGTTCCCTCAGGACTGGGGTCATGTATCATTCACCTCCGAATGCACAGAGCCATGTATGGTACTTACATAATAAGTAATCAATAAATATTTGTTGAAGGGAACTTCTTAATTAATATATTTTGTGCCTTTAAGGAAAAAATTATGTGTCATTCATGAAATGGATGACCTCCTTTAGGAATATTCACTGGGTGAGTGTTATGCGTTCTTCATATGGCAATATAAAGAATGCTATTCCTAAAACATGCAGGAAAGTTGATTCAAGGCTTTCGGGTGTAAATAACTGCTGGGTATTCACTACATATCA
Source organism: Propithecus perrieri (assembly GCA_963574695.1). NCBI lineage: Eukaryota > Metazoa > Chordata > Mammalia > Primates > Indriidae > Propithecus > Propithecus perrieri. The sequence goes on from CAUYRB010060586.1 coordinate 24,470, forward strand.
GACACTATCCTAAGTTCATTCCATGGATTATTTTGTTTACTCCATACACTCATCCTACTGGGTATTATTATTAACCTCAGTTTACAAATTAGGAAGTTCAGGTGCAGTTGAGTAACATTTTTGCTATTGTTTAGTACTTGCCCAACATCTCATAGCTAAAAAGTGAAAGATCTCGATTTGAAAACAGGAAAGTCTGGCTTTATGGCTTGAGGTCTTAATCATTATGTTCTACTGATTTTTAAATAGACTCAGAAGATGTATGTTCTGTACAAGAAAACTAGATGGGAATCATGTGTTTCAAAACCCATTCATTCATTTATTCAATAAATAAATGTTTATCATGCACCTACTCTGTCCAGTTTTTCAACAATCCCTTGTGAAGCTTCTGAAAAGGAGGACAGCTTCTGTCCTCAGAGTGTCCACAGCCTTTTAGGGTGCTGATTCAATACAGTGTGGACTAGGTTACATGTTTGAACAAGGAGCAAGAGTACCTTCGAGAGGTCCCAAGCTTACCCAAGTTAGCCTGGGACTGCTTGGCAGAGGAACTGAGGGATCATCTGGGAGGATGAGCAGGAATTTTACCAGGTGCATGAGACTGGGACTATCCCAAGCAAGGAATAGCCAGTGGAAAGATGTGGAGGTGAGAAATGCAAAGGCTGACATGTTTGGAGGAATTGAAGAGGATAGAGCAGAAACAGAAGGTGAGCAGAAAAGGGTAATCAGTTTACCCAAAGCATTATGTTTGGGCTCACACATACTGTTGGTGGAGCTCAGGTCAAAAAGCTGGGCTGCCTAGTCAAACATTGTCAACCTGGCCTCATGGCTTGAGCTGGTAGCAGCTCAATGTAAAAACATGTTCCCTCATCTATCAAAATGTTAGCATTTGCCTCCATTTGCACAGTTGTCCCATGGGATTCCTGGGAGATTGGTTCCAGGACTGCCCCCCATACTAAAATCTGTGGATACTCGAGTCCCTTATATGAAATGCTGTACTATTTGCATATAAGCTATGCACAGCCTCCTGCATACTTTAAATCATCTCTAGATTGCTTAAAATACGGAATACAATGTAAATACTATGTAAGTAATTGTTATATTGGCTTTTTAAATTTGTATTATTTTGTATTGGTACATATTTTTTCCAAATATTTTCCATCTGAGGTTAGTGGAATCCAAGGATGGGGAAGCCACTGATATAGAAGGCTGACTATACTCACTGTCCTTCCGCAGACCTTTCACTTTCAGTTTCTTACATTAGTTCTGCACAGAAGTTTTAATTAATTGTGCCAGTAAATCCAGGTCGACCTGCTAAAACAAAAATAAAAAAGTCAGGCTTCGTGTTGATGGTAAAGATGACGGATGCTCCCCTTCTCTTTGAATTGTTTTGCCAGGCATGATTGATTTAATAATAGGTAGGTTTCGTTTTAATACTAGTGACAATTGGGGGAAGAGTTGGCAAGGAGAATAAGAGAGTGGTACTCTATAGCAGGTATTTAATGAAGACAGCCTGAAAATCAATATTAATCCTTTGCTGGCAGCTGAAAATTTTAGACAACTTAAGCGGACGAATGGGCTGTGATGTCAGTCAGTAGTGTTAGTCTATTCATTGGCTGACTCTTGTACTAAATGAGAACTTTTGTTGATTAAAAATCCATTCCAGGGATGCCATCACACATGTCAAACAGTTCTTATTTTCCCTTGAGGCCAAAAAATGTTCCTCCTTTTGCCTTTTTACATCTTTCTTCAATCCCATCCATTTCCAAGGAGCTCTGTGCTACTCCTGTGAGCCAAATTCTTACAGCCCTTTTCAAGCTCCAAGGCTATCTGTCTCCTATCTGTAGGACAGGCAGGTGGTGGCATGGAGCCCTCCACACCCATACAGTACATCTGTTGCACGTACCAGATGTAATCCAAAGCAATAAAGGCTACAGAGAGAATTCCTGGTGAACCAATCAAAACTCAGGCATGGCCCTGTGCCTGTGTTTCTTGTCCTTATCTCTACGTGTTTGTAGAAGGGGTGTCATGAGAAAGCTGTGCATTAAAGTAAGAAAGAAGGAACTGTGAATCTTCTATATTTCATACTCAGTAAATGTACCCCAGGGTCATAATTATAATTTAGTTAGTCTATCTACTACTGCAGGAGAAGATCTTGAGTTAGACTTGAAGCTGGCTAGAGAATGGTAGAGTGCTTGGAAAAATCAACTTGGATCTACTCAGGAAACAGGAATTTCCTGTGGTTTTTACCTTTCCCTTGCACCTAGTTAGTAGAAAGACACATGATTGAAGTATCCAAAACAATTGGGAAGAAGCAGAAGAACTTAAGACCACCCTCGTGAATGGTAAATGGGAGCTGCTTGAAGAATGTGTTGTCATCTTTATATCAGTCAGGGGTAAATGGGCACCTTTGTGGGAACTTGCTGGTTGAAGAAGTGTCCTCTTTCACTGGGAGTGCAGTAGTGTCTTCTGCTGAGTGTAGCCCATTTGTTCAGCTATGTTCTTGAGGCCTTGACCTACATTATGGAACATATATTCTTTTCCTGTTTTTTTTATGTATCTTTTCATCAACCACATCTTTATAATTATTATGACAATACTCAAAAACCTCAGTTTACAAAATTATCTTTTTCATACTACTGGTTGGAAAAGATCTAGAAAAATGGAAAAGTTTCCCCAATGTCCCTCTGTAAGAAAGTGAAGGAAGGGGTGAGAGGAGTCTCCACACATAATCTAATGGGGCTCTCTAATGTTAGAGAATTAAATGAGATAATTCAAATTTCTAACAGTATGTAATTCTAAGAGTCAGACCCTGACTTCTACTTCATATCCTCAGGGAAGTAGATTCTTGGTCTCTATTCTACAAAAGAGAGTAAATTGAAAATTTTAGTTAGGAAAGCTTATAGAATTAGAAATCCAAAAACTGAGTGGAAGCTTGATTTAATTACAAAGAACCTTTAAAGTGGGTCCATTGTTATCATGTTTAGAAAACAGTGAAAATTAAAAATAATTTTACTCTTGTTCATTTTTTACCATAATGCAGGCCTAAAGCTAGATGTATTACATCACTATCTTGTTTGACACTCATGACCCTTGAGACATTGGTGTTCTTATACATGTCAGATGAGGTCACTGGGACTCAGACAGGTAACATTACAGGTGAGTAATGTAACAAGAATGCATTCAGATGTTCCTGACTCCAAAGCTTATATGTTTATCAATGTACCATAATTTTAAATATTTTAGCATATGATAGAGGTGAAATAAATTAAGATGTCTCCCTTGATGTCTCCCTTTCTTTCACACCTCACATTCAAATCTTTTGGCTATATCTACACATTTATATATAAAATTCAATCACCTCTCTTCTTCACTGTGGTTATTATGCTGCTATAAGCTATCAATATTTCTTTCTTGAATTATGGAATATCCTCCTAACTGGTCTCCCTGTGTCTACCCTTGTTTTCATATTGTCTAGCCTTGACATAGAGGCTTTCATGAACCTTTTAAAATGTCAGATCAAATTATTCCTCTGCTCAAAACTATCCAGTGGCTCCCTACATTACTCAAAGTAAAAGGCCATTATAGTTCACCAAAAATGGTAGAGTAGGGAACTCCAGGGCTCCATCCCTTCATAAAAGCAAGTGATAAGCTAGCAAAAACTGTCAGAGTCAACTTTTGCAGAACTCTGGAATCTAGTCAAATACACAACCACCAAGGGAAATGAATGAAGAAAGAAGCTGCTGCAATGCTATGAGGGAATGTAGTAGCATTCTTTTAATAGACTATTTTTTAGAACAATTTTAGATTCACAGAAAAATTGAATGGAAAATATGGAGATTTCCTTTATACCCCTTCCCCACACACACACATAACCTCTTCCATTATCAACATCCCTCACCAGAGGGATACATTTGTTACAACCAATAAACCTTCATTGACACATCATCACCCAAAGTCCATAGTTTACATTAAGGTTTGCTCTTGAGTGTTGAACATTCTACAAATTTTGACAAATGTATCATGACATGAATCCATCATTATAGTATCATAGAGAATAATTTTACTGCCCTAAAATCCTCTATGTTCTGCCTACACATCCTTCCCTCGCCTATAACCCCTTCAAGGTAATTATGTTTTTATAGTCTCCATAGTTTTACCTTTTCTAGAGTGTTCATATATTTGGAATCATATAGCATATAGCCTTTTTCAGATTGGCTACTTTCACTTAGCAACATGCGTTTCAGGTTCCTCCATGTCTTTTCCTGGCTTGATAGCTCATTTATTTATTTATTTTTTTGAGACAGAGTCTCACTGTGTTGCCCGGGCTAGAGTGCCGTGGCATCATCCTAGCTCACAGCAACCTCAAATTCCTGGGCTCAAGCAATCCTTCTGCCTCAGCCTCCCGAGTAGCTGGGACTACAGGCATGTGCCACCATGCCTGGCTAATTTTTTCTATATATATTTTTAGTTGTCCGATTCATTTCTTTCTATTTTTAGTAGAGACGGGGTCTCGCTCTTGCTCAGGCTGGT
>CAUYRB010060587.1:0-23490 GCA_963574695.1 Propithecus perrieri
GAGGTATCCCAAGAATGGAAAAACAAGCACCACATGTACTCACCATCAAACTGGTATTAGCTGATCAACATCTAAGTGCACATATAAGAATAACATGTATTGGATGTTGGGCAAGGGGAGGGGGGAGAGGGGAGGAGGGGACGGGCATATGCACAAACAATGAGTACGATGCGCACCTCCGGGGGAATGGACACACTTGAACCTCGGACTTGGGGGGGAGGGAGGGTAAGGGCATCATATGTAACCTAATCATCTGTACCCCTATAACATGCTGAAATGAAAAAAAAAAAAAAAAAGGAATGCTTGGTCTTAGGGCTGGCTTTGAATCAAGCAGGGAATAGTAGGAGCGTCCTTCCCAGGAGTCGCTTAATAAAACAGAGGGGTGAGTGGAACAGTTGCTGTCGTTTTGGGTGTCAGTGGAAGAACTAGAACAGCTGAAGCTGATCAAGGAGGGCTGTGTGTGCCTGTGTGTGCATGAGAGTACATATGCATGTGTGCGTGTGTGCATGTGTGTGCGTGTGTAAGAGGAGTATGTGTGCCTGTGTGCGGTTGTGTGTTGTGTGTGTGCGCACACGTGTGTAAACATTGTAGAGCTTCTCCTAAGCTACCCAAGGCTTGGCTGCTTCTATCCCACAAGGCTCCAAATGCATTTGAAAATGCACAAAAGCTAAAATAAGGCCATAGAATGTGTGGCATATTTTAAATGTTTATTTGAATAATACTTTGAACATACATGAGTTTTCACACTGACCTGCATATCCTTACTTGGAAATAAAATGGGGCTTAAAGGCTGTGCCAAACAGCCCTGACCCCCTCCAGGAGAGAACCCCGGTGTCTTTCAGGAAAGACAGACCTTGTGAGCTGCCAGCTGGGTCCCCAGAAGCAAGAAGAGACGGCCACCAGCCTGGGAGAGACCTTCTCAGGCATCCAGAGCCCAGGCTTGTTTGTTGGGGTTTTTCCCACCCTGGACTGACCCACATCTGCTTAGAGGGAAAGAGCAGATGAGATTGCATGAGATGGATGACGTGGGCTTGACTTTGCTGATCCCTGGAGGCTGGAATTCTCCCCTTCGGCACGGGTAGATCCAAAGCCTAAACCTCCCACGGTACTGGAGCCAGCAGGCAGTGGCTGCAGACAGTCTAGGAGCCCTGGGCCTGGGAGAAAGCATCCCAATCATGGAGTGTGATATTCCATTAGCCTCGTTGAAGGTGCAGCCTGCTATGGTGGTTCTACTTCTGCTCCGTGACCCAGCCCAGCTCGAGAGTTGAGTTCTGGACAAGGGCTGAGAAAGGTCCCAGGAGGGTGAGCACCATCAGGGCATGGGACAGACCAGATATTGCCGGGCATGTGAGGGCAGGGAGGGCCATGCGTATCAGGAGGAGATGGGGCAGGAGTGGGGTGGGGGGCAGGTAAGGGGCATGTGAGCCACCATCAGAAACACAGGCAGGTGGGATACAGGGTGAGACCAGGACATGTGGTGGCAGGAAGTTTGCAGATACCAGGGAAATGAGTTCTAAAATGATAGGGACACTGAGTCCAGGGCCGTGGGCAAGGGCCCTGCTGGGTCCTGTCTGAGACTTTGACAAGAGCAGGCCCTGGACCTGGCAGGTAAAACTCAAAGGGACAAGGAAATGCGTGTCCCTGTGTCCTTCCCTCATACACTCTCACACTGGCCTGTGCAGGCTGTGCCAACTTCATCAAACCTGCCTCATCCTTCAGACCACTGTGCCTCTGCGTGAGCTCATGGTGAGGAGGGATGGAGCTCAGCACTCTGGGGAGGTGGCAGAGCCAGGACAGGTGGTGACAGTGAGGAGCTGGGACCCTTGCTGACCAGGGCATGGTGGCTCCTCACGTGGCCTGGCCTTTGATCTGGCACCTCCTTGGGCACCACAGCTGCATGGAGGGAGGTCTGGGCAGAGGCTGCAGCTCCCTCGGGCACTGGGCAGTGCAGAACACTGGGGTGGGTGAGGAGGACCAGCCTTGGTGGAGGCTCCCACCCAGGGTGGAGGACACACACTTACCACCCGCATCCACCGGCACAGAGGAAGCTCTGCTTGGCTCAGTGCAAGCGCTCCGTACACCCTAATGATGTAAAGCTATTCCAAAATCCTCTCTGGAAAGGGTATAAAGCAGCGTCCTCAACGTTTTTGGTACCAGGAACCAGTTTCATGGAAGACAATTTTTCCACAGTGGCGGGGGTTAGGGGGATAGTTTCAGGATGATTCAAGTGCATTACATTTATTGTGCAGTCAAACCTCTCTGCTAATGATAAACCATATTTGCAGCCACTCCCTAGCGCTAGCATCACTGTCTCGGCTCCACCTCACATCATCAGGCATTACATTCTCATAAGGAGCGCCCAACCTAGATCCCTCGCATGTGTTACAGTAGGGTTCATGTTCCTGTGAGAATCTAATGCCACTGCTGATCTGACAGGAGGCGGACCTCAGGTGGTGATGGCAGTGATGGGCAGTGGTTTTAAACACAGATGAAGCTCTGCTTTCTTGCCCACTGCTCACTTCCTGCTGTGTAGCCGGGTTTCTAATAGGCCACAGACCATACTGATACATGGCCTGGGGGCTAGAGACTGCAGATTTAAAGGATCATACTCAACTTCTATGAGACGGAGCATTTCATGTAATATTTGATGTATGGGTTGGAAAATGAGGTGAAAATTACTTGGGATGACCTGAAATAATTTTTTTTTTATTTTTATGACTTGATGACATGTTAGGAAGATTAATTGGATTATAGTGTAAGGATAGATTTGAAAAGGGATGAATTAGAACATAATGTGACTAGAAGTCAGTGTTATGGAGCGGAGTGCAAGAAAGACCACCTTGAGACTGAATTGAGCCACATTGTGAGTCTTTATTAGCTGGCTAGCGACCACCCCTGCCCTGTCTGGGTACAGGTACAGAGAATGGTGGGTAGTTAAAAAAACAAGAAGTCTTTATACTATTTTTAATCAGGACGACGTGACATTGGGCACGGAGGAGTGGAATAAGGGCAGGAAGTAAGACAAAGAACAAAAGCAAGAAAGTTACATCATACATTCCATAACCGTTGAGTCCGGGACCTGCCTAGGGCCCCTATTCGGCTACGTGACTTGATTAGATTCTTTTAGCAAGCGGATTTACAGAAACAAATAGCATCAGTTAGATTAGAACAAATTTTCCCAGGATTGGGTAATCACAGCACATTTTCAGTTACAAGTTAATGGTTTTGTCCTTTAGTCTGCAAAGTACAGATTTTCTATTAAAGGCAAAGTTACAAAGTACAAGCTTTTTCATCATGGAGACATGTGTGAGAATAGTTAACTACAGCTAGGTCCTAATAGTCAGGAGAGGGATTAGGGAGCCATTGAATAGTTTCAGTGAGAGGTAGGTGATGGTGTCTCAAACTTAATGTCGACAGTTGAGATGCTTAGAAGGGAACAAATGTGGGAGATGTTGTGGAAGCAGAATTAGCAAAACTTGACAAGGAGGAGGAGTCAAACATGACTCTGTAGATTTTGAGCCAGAAAAGAATAGCTGGTGATATTAACAGAATTAGGAAGGCAGAGTGATGAATAGCATAGAAGAAAGAGAGGGACAAGGATGGTGGTATTGGATGTCTGTGTTTTTGGGTGTTTGGGATGTAGTGAAACCTCCTGGGTCTAGTAAGGCAGGCAGTTGTGATAGAGGCAGATATGGCTAACAAAGAGGATGCCATTAGTCCCACAGACAAAGAATCATGTTGATTGCCAGCTCTATGGCCTAGGGCAAGTCGTATGTGACCCGCTCTGGTTTTCATTGTCCTCGTCAGTATAAGAGAGACTGGCTTTAGTAAAACCTAGCTTAATAGATGGATGGATGCAACCCTTGGCAGGTATGAAGTGGTTTGGAACCTGTTGAGAGATTTCTCATGGGCCAAAGAAACTTGTCCTGGATTCTCGACTCACTTTGGATCAATCCCGTTATCCCAGTATGGTCCCTCCTAAAACTTAAAGGAGACTTGTTGTTCCTGTGGTCATCAAGGCTTACTTAAGTTGATGCTCATTGACACTCCCAGGGCTTTTGTCATCTGGATCATGAATATACTCAGTGAAAAGGAGGCTTCTGCAAGATGTATGTTGTCAGCTTTCCAAAAGCCCACTCTAGCTAAAAAAAAAGAGACATATTTGACTTTACCTTTTTTTAGCCCTTTTCCACCTTTTGATAAAAAATGTAAAACATCTTTATAATTTTGATGGAGAAAGATGGGAAAAATCGCATATTAACTTCCTTGATTTTATGGGAAGCTCCACATTGTAGGACTTGAGTTTACATTTCCTTTTTTAAACACCTACATCATCATCCATCAACATTTTCCTGAACAGAGTGGTGTTGCCAATGTGTAATAAGTGTTGACCTCAAAATAAAGATAGAAAGTGGTAAAAATGTTGCTCAGCTGATTCACCTGCATCTGATGAAAAAATTTGACTTTTTGCTTAGGGTATTTTCTTATATAAGTAGAAATGTAGAAGTTTGGTATTTACAGCTGGGAGTATTTCCCTGCTGGCTTTCAGTTCATTTTGTTTCTCATTAACCTTTATAAATATTCTAATTGGAAATACCCTTATATTGAGGATACAGCTTTCTTAGCCAAAGAATGAAACAATGCTTTAATATTGCTGTTATTTTCCTATCACCCATCATGAAAGGAAGGCACAGTGGCATTCTTGGAAAAGGCTTTTGGAGTTAACAAAGACCTAGAATTCCACTGTGGCTCTGTGACTCACTAGCTATGTGACCTAAAGCAAATTATTATCCAGCCTTTCTGGCTTTCAGTTTTCTCACTGGTATGATGGGGTAATAGCTGTGTATTACACTGATGTTGAGAGGATCAAGTGGGATAATGGTGACATTTGTCTTATAGTCTTTAAGCACAGGGGTTCTAGGGTTATACTCCATAGGTTCAAATCCTGGTTATACTCTGGTCAAGACACTTTATTTGCCTGATATCTTTTCCTCATCCATGAAATGAGGATTACACATGTGAAACAAACACATTGACTGGAACATAGTAAATATGCAGTAAATTTTAGTTATTTCCATTAGTACATAGTAGGCACTCAATAAATGGAAGCTTCTCTCTTTTTCCTCCTTCAAGTAGACAATTAAATAATCCTTCAGGGTTTCTCTTGCATATTTTAAGCAAAAAAACCCTTGGGATATTGGAGAAAACAGTTCTTACATCTGTGCTGCTCAGCTACAAAACAGAGGATCATTTGCTGACTTTAGCTATTGCCTTCCTTTGACGTAAGTCTTGGAGACTCGAAGGCTGAAGGAAAGTGTCATTTCTTCAGAGCAGTTATGAATGTGTACAGTCTTCTAGTTACTAAAATTGTAAGCTACCTTGCCCACCTCCAATCTATTCGTCCCAGCTTCAAACACATTTTGAAAAACCCTCTGGGTGCTATCTTTCTTCTTTGTTATCCTTTGCCTTATTTCTACCTTTCTTATGAGAAAATTTCTCAGGCTCCTCAAGGCACTGATTTCTGATATGACACTTTGAAACTTGTAGGTTAATGTACATTTTCTTTGGGTATAAAAGCGCTATGTTTGGTAATACAGAAGAATTTAAAGACAAATAAATTAATAACCAGCTCTTTGGTTTACTAAATCCTTCCTAAACAAGATATGATATTGATAAAGTGAGAAATAACAGAGTGGTCTACAATTTTCAAGAATTCAGGACACAGAAGATTGATCAGAGCCCCTAGCACAGCTTACGAGGAGCTATTCCACTTTTATCTACTTGTTTGCTCAATCTCTGATTGTGCAGTTGCTCAGTGCCTAATGCAGGCAGAATATTGTTTTAGCAACAATATGAATACTATGTGGTAATAATTGTTATGGGCTGAATTGTGTCTCCCTCCCCCAAATTCATATGTTGAAGCCTTAAACTCCAGGATCCTAAAATGTGACTATTTTTGGAGGTGATTAAGAGGTGATTTAAAGAGATAATTAAGTTAAAATGAGACCGTTAGGATGAGTCCTAATCCTATCTGTCTGGTGGCCTTATAAGAGGAAAAAAATTGGAAGCACAGAGAAGCAGTGGTGATGCACATGCCTGGAAGAAAGACAATATGAAGACACAGAGAGAAGGCAGCCATCCACTAGCCAAGGAGAGAGGCCTCAAGAGAAACCGACCCTCCAACAACTTGATCTTGGACTCTCAGCCTTCAGAACTGTGAGAAAATAGAACTTCTGTTGTTTAAGCCACCTCATCTGTGATATTGTTATGGGAGCCCCAGAAAACTAATACAGCAATATTTTTAATTTGTATTGCATTTACACTTTTATAAATTTCGTTTTGTTTTCACATACTGAATGTAGCATGGTGACCAAGAGCGTTGACTGTGGAGCTAGAATTTCTGGGCTCTAATCTACCATCTGGGTGACTATAGACAAGTTTCCTAACCTTTCTGTGCCTTAATTTTTTCATTTGTAAAATGGAGGTGATTATAATATTATTTACCTCGGAGTCTTGCTACTTTGATTAAAGAAGTTAACGTTTGTAAATCACTTTTAACAGTGCTTGGTACATAATAAGTACTAAGAAGTATTCCTAAAATTAACAAAACTAAATGCATTCTGTAGTCACTTTATTCCTCTTAAGTCCTGTTAGCTGTGGGGAGAGAAGGAAAGGGATATAATTATTTACTGAATCTTTGTTATGCAGTAGATGATGTGATGACAATTTCATTTATGCTGCACTTGAGATTAAATTTTTGACCACATTGCTAAGAAGTGGTGGCCTTGGGACATTCTTCCATCTTGAATCAAAATCCATTGTTCTGTCTTCTACTTATCGTTGCTTTTCTCTACCAGACACAGTGGTGGTGGCTAAGGAAAATGAAAAGGATAGTAATCAAATTGAATATTCTATCAGCCAAAGTTCAGGCAGAGAAACAGAAATAGTAAACACACCTACAAACACACGCACATCGCATGTATATGTGTGCACATGCATATAAAACATCTATCTGGCTATCTAGTTAGCTAGCTATCCAAAACATTTATCTATTTACCCATCTAAAACATCTAGCTGCTTATCTAACAATTACTGGCTTATGCAATTAACTTTAGGAAAGATGGAGAGTAGACAAGAACCTCGTGGACACAACCTGGAGTTTGTTCACAGGCAGAGTCTCTCTCTCTCTCTCTCTCTCTCTCTTTGGGAAGCCTAAGTTCTCCTTCAAAGGGCTTCCAAAGGATTAAGTCAGACCTACCCAGGATAATCTCCTTAATTTAAAATCACCTGACTGGGGGCTTTTATTACATTGGTAAAATGCCTTCACAGCAGCATCTAGAGTTGGATTAAATAACTAGAATAATGTATATGTTTGTTATAAACTGATTGCTACTTACGTTCTTTCCTTCAACTCTCCCAAAAGAAAAAAATAGCTCTTGTGGCTCATCCTATCTGGAAACACACCAGAAAGGGGATTCTGGAAAACATAGCTTAGTTTGGTCAACCTGACACACCATAAAAACCATTGCAGTTGTTAAAAAGATAAGGCTATAATTGACTATGCTTGGAACTAGGACGCAGTTTAAAATGAGCTTCTTTGAATTTAACTCCTGTAATAACCCTTGAAATAATAGTCCCATTTTAGGGGTGAGAAAACAGAGGCCCAAGTCACAAATCAAGTTAGTGTGAGAGCTAAAACTAGAACTCAGAACTGACTCTGAAGTCTATCACATTTGCAAGCAGAGGAAATAACCTCAAACTATCTTAAATTACAAGGGAGCTTTAGGAAAGAGGAAAAATCAATGTTGATTGGAGTATGTCAGCTGAGCTGCCTTTTGAACAAGTCAGAAACATGAATTAGCAGAAGAGAATCTATAATTTTTAGCCCCCTCACCAAGATCTGTTTGTAGGCTTTTAAGATTTTCTTCGGGGGATAGCTGTGCATTGACAGGAAATTAGGAATTACTATTTGCAGGAAGATGTACGTATGCGTGTGTGTGTGTGTGTGTGTGTGTGTGTGTGTGTGTGTCTGTATGAGATAAGCTGCTCTAAGAATGAAATTTCTTAGTTTTATATTTTGAATAACTTTAATGAACCACTCATTGCCTTCTTATAGTTCTGTGATGGATCCTGTGATACTTGAATTAATGCTATTCATGAAATAAAATGAAAATGTACATATTTAAATATTTCTTAATGACTGTGCTACTTGTAAATTGATAAGTAGATTCACTACCATTATAATAACTTTCGTTATTTTGTATTTTACTGTGGGCCAAGAACTCTACTTACAGCCTTTGTATACCATACTTCATTTAATCCTCGCTGCAACTCTGTGAGGTTTTATTCATAGACATGAATAGAAAAATAAAGGCTTAAAAGGAATAAGCAGCTTGCTCCAACTTTACCACCTTGTACATAGAAGAGACACAGTGCAACCCAGGTCTGGCTAACTCCAAAGCCCAGATGCTCAGTCACTAAGCAAACAACCTTTCCACAAAATGTTTTAATGATATTCAATTTATTAAAGTCATAAAATATGACACAAGGATTTTAAAAGACAAATTTTATAACATTATTGTATTGATTTAAAATCAATCAACTCAAGTAAAGTATTACAAGTGAGTGACCCTTAATCTTTTGAAATATTGTTTCAGAGGCCTGAATAACTTATCTTTGTGAATTTTGCTTTTACTACTCTTTGGTGACAATAGTTCGGTCCTGAAGCCACAAAGCCAGCCACATTGGAACTTTGCCATAGATACTAGTCCTGTTTTGTACTGGTCACTCATGATCAATTCTAATTTTGTAAGAATCTCTTTAAACACTCATTTTGTTGACACATAATGGAAATTCACAAAAATACCATTTTAAGTGGGAGAATATTCTACAGTTATATCATCATTTAATTGCAATTACAAATGTTGGTTACATTGGTGGTAATAATCTGACACTCATTACCGTCATGCCAGAACGTAGGCCTGTATGCAAACACAGAGCACATTTAGTAGAGTTCCATTTTTAGTTCTATAGTTAACAAATAACATTTGCCAAATTTAGTATAATCTGCTTTCACAATGGCTGCTTGAAAATATATGCAAATATTAGAAGAGCTTGGCCTTCTTTGAGAAAATTGCGGCTGTACAATTTGTATGTGCTACAATATTCCAGCATATGACATCTCAGTGATAAGCTATAATGATTATAATAAGCTATAAAAAATTCAGTTCATGAAACCGTGTGCACCTAAGTTGGGTGCATACATATTTAGAATTGTTATGACTTCTGGTTGAACTGTACCCTTCACCATTATATAGTGGCCCTCTTTGTCTTTCATTAATTTTATTGAGGTAAAAACTAAGTTATTTGAGATCAAAACTGCCACACTAGCCTTCTTTTGGCTTCCATTTGCTTGAAATACTGATTCCACCCCTTTACCTTGAGTATAAATGCATCCTTGCAGGTTAGATGTGTTTCCTGGAGACAGCAGATTCTTGGCTTGTTTTTTTTTATCCACTCGGCAGTCTATGTCTCTTGAGAGGGGAGTTCAAGCCATTGACAATTACTGAGAGAACCGATAAGTGGGGTGAATTACTGTTCATTCTGTTAGTAACTGATTTTTTTAAAACGGAGAAATATGTTTTTTAAAGATGCTGATTTCAGTTATCGTTTTTTTCTTTACAAATAATTCTGAATGTTTTACCATTTATCACATTATCATCAAGTTCTTTGAAAATTGTTCACTAGCTAGGTGTGGTGACACATGTTTGTAGTCCCAGCTACTTGGGAGGCTGAGGCAGGAGGATTACTTGAGCGCAGGAGTTTGAGACCAGTCTGGGAGATACAGCGAGACCCCTCCTCTCAAAAACAAAACAAAACAAAAAACAAACAAGAAAATTGTTTGCTTATAGAAACACATTGCAGTTTATATCTAAACCCTTCCTGTCTCCTATGTTTCATATCATATGTCGAAATAAATATTTTTCTGTGACCACAAATGCAATATGTCCAAAACAGTTTTTTTAATTTTTTCCCCCAAAAAATTTCTCTACCAACTTGTCTGTCTTTTAAACATGGTCTCCTGTGCTTCCAATTATCCTTGAAGCAAATATTTTCCGAACTGTAATTCTTCAGTCACAGAGACCCATCATTTTCCTTCAAATGATATGATATTCTCTTTTCAAATTTCTGTTCATTTCTCATCATCATCCTAATTCATACACTTAAAACTCACATTGCATTATTAAAGTAGACTTCTATGTAAACTTCTATGCTAAATCTTCTACTCACACTATACGGTAAATCCCAAATCCTATAGATTTGAAAATGGCCACAGGAATTTTGTCATGAGTATTATCTCCTCTTAATATCCACCTCGTCTATCATTACCATATCAGTTCTTACAGAGACAATTCTCAAGCTAAACCTATACACAACAACTTGATGAATTTTACGAACATAAACCTAAATTTGAACAAAAGAAACTAGATGGAACAGGAGTATATATTGTATGTATCCATTCATATAAATTTAAAAAAGACAAAACTAAAAAAGTAATATTTCAGAATTCATACATAAATCCAAAGTAAAGAAATTAAAATAATGTTTAATGATTAATGGTTAACTGTTGGGGAAAGATGAAGCTTCTAGTAGGGGAAGAGAATCCAGCTGGTCTCCAAAGTAGTGATAATGTTCTATAATTTCTTTCTATATACCACAGATTATTTACTTATTAATTTTCTTTACACCCTAATATATGTTCTATTCACTTTCTTTATGTACATTATATTTTCAAATAAGTTTACATAAAAAGTGAATATTTTGGTATGAAACTCTCCAAATACTTTAGACATTTTTAAGTAACTAAAAGAAAGAAAAAAAAAACTACCTTGTATATGAATGCAAAAAAAAAATGAACACATAATACTTAAAATACAGTATCTTTGAAAACATTCTCTTTTTATTTTCTTTTGATATAGAGGCTAAAATGCAGTGATGTCATCATAGCTCATTGCCACCTCAAACTCCTGGGCTCAAGTGATCCTCCTGCCTTAGCCTCCCAAGCATCTGGGACTAATAGGCACATGCCACCAAACCTGGCTAATTTTTTAAAATTTTTGTAGAGACAGAATCTGGCTATGTTGCTCAGGCTGGTCTTGAACTCTTGGCCTTAAGCAATCCTCCTGCCCCAACCTCCCAAGTGCTAGGATTACAGGTGTGAGCTACCATGCCTGGCCAAAATCATTCTTTGTAATGCAATTTTTCACAGCTAATAATATAATAAAATAAGTGACATAATATAAACTATAAAATGCATAAAATATATTAATATTAAAAAAACAAGCAGCAGATTCTACTTCTAGAAATGACAAATGAAAAGTTTAGAAAAATCCAAAAGACACATCTGATAAAGAACTGTTATCCAAAATATGCAAAGAACTATGAAAAACTCAAAAGTAATAAAACAACAACTCAATTAAATAATAGAAAAAAGACCTGAACAGACACCCGGCCAAAGTAGATACGCAGATGGCAAGTAAGCACAGGAGAAGACGCTTTACATCACGTCATTAAGGCATTGAAAATCAAAAAAAAAAAAAATGAAATGCTAATATGCACCTATTTGAATAGCCAAAATCCAGAACACTGACACCACAAAATATTGGAGAGAATGTGAAACAACAGGAGCTCTCATTTATTGCTGATGGAAATGCAAAACGGTACAGCCACTTTGGAAGATAGTTTGATATGTCTTTTTTTGTGAAAAATGAAACATATTTTACTATATAATCCAGCAATCATGCTGCTTGGTATTTTCCCAAAGGGATTGAAAACATATGCCCAGCTGTCTTTCGGTTCTCAAATGCAGCATAGGGAAAAGCTGGCTTCACTTCCCCAACAGAAAACCCAAGCCAAATATACAGCACCAAGATCTACATCAGCAAAAGCACAGAGCCCAAGTATGAGGTTGAGACAGTTCCTGGAGACACAAAGAAGTGGGAAAACATCAGAGGAGATGATAGGAAAATTGGATTCCCAATTTCATCCCATTCAGTAATGGCATCCCATTCAGTAATGGCACTAAGCGTACAGAAAATCTTCCCCCAACTCATGGTTTCTACACTGGAAAAATAAAATTGAAGTGGTCAACTAGCTTTCCCACCTTCTTGAGTTTCCTGGCAGAAGACCTGTCCTTGACTTAAGCCATGGGAAGTATTGTGACTGCTTAAAGGGAGAAACGTCCCTGAAAACAGGCAGAGACAAACACAGAAGGGGGAACTACCATCCCCAGCTCTGGAAATTCTGCTCTATAACTAGGGCAAAGGAGACTCCAAATCAGAGTGGCTGTTTAACATCACTACACTGTAGGAGGTACATTCCCCTGGTCCCTTGAGTATGAACCCCTAGCCAGCCTTCCCACACTCCCTGCATAATCCCTTTGGGACTTCCCCATTTGGGACAGGTTGCACTCTGAGCATGATTAGATAGAGCCAAGGTGAACCTGGGTTTAAGGCACCACCTAGAGCCAAAAAAGAGGAAGTGTGCTAGTAGTGAATAGTCACTAAGAAAATGTACTCAATAAAAACCAAAACAAGCCAGACAGAGAAAACTGGAATAAATGATTAACCATTTAATGCAAAGACATCGATGTATACCCACAGGAAACAACAGTAAACGGGGAATCATGACATCCCCCAAACAACAAAATAAAAATCTAGTGACTAACCCTAATGAGATGGTAATTTGTGAGCTTTCTGACCAAGAATTCAAGCTAATAGTTTTAAGGAAACTCAGTGATCTCTGTGATAACACGGAAAATCAATTCAGAAATTTAACAAAGAGATTGTATTAATAAAAAATAGAAATCTTGCAACTGAGAAATATATTTGCTGAATTGAAAAATTTATCAGAGGCTCTTAACAGCAGAATGGAGGAAGCAGAGGAAAGAATCAGTGAGCTTGAAGAGAGGCTATTCGAAAATACGCAATTGGAGGAGAAAAAAGAAAGAAAAACAATGAAGATCACCTACAAGATATAGAAAAGACCAAATCTAAGAATTATTGAAGTTTAAGAGAGCTGAGCAAGAGCAAGGGATAGAAAGCTTATTCAAAGAAAAAACAAAAGAAAGCTTTGCAAAACTTCATAAAGACATAAATGCCCAGATACAGGAAGGTCTTAGAACATCAAATAAAATACACACACGCACACACAAACACACGCACAAATGAATGCTTATAAAACTGGTGAAATCTGAATAAAGATTATTCAATGGATTACCAAAAAAATCAAAAGTCAAACTCCAAAAGGTCGAGGAAGAAGAGTGGATCATAATAGAATAAAGAGATAATAGAAAAGTTTATTTTTGTTTGTGTTAGGTATATATTGCATTGTATTATTCTTCCTTTGTAGTATCTAAGAGACCCAGGACATAATGAATTTAAAAAATACATACATATAGCTACCAAAATTTTAACAGTTTTTAAAATTCTTTTTATATAAATGTTTACACATATACAAAGATTCTATTTTTCTGATTTTTTTACAGAAATTATATTATAATACTCATTCTTCTATGAACTCTTTTTTCTTTACTTTCTAAACATTTTGAATACAATATGGCTTAGAGATTTTTAAAAATATATCTTCTTTTAAATGGCTGCATAGTTTTCCCAAAGATATATTTATTTCTGTTATGTAATTCTTCTTTTATTGATGGAGCTTTAGATCTTTTCCAGTTGGTCATAATTATAAGCAATATTGCTATGAACATACTTGCATATAATTTCTAAAAGAAATATATAGAGTTGTATTTCTATGGAATAGGTTTCTTATGGTTAATGTACACATCAGTGGAAATACTCATTTTAAATTTGTCATAGATGCTGAAAGGCATTCCTACAATGCCTCTTTCAATTTACTTGGCACCAGGAATATATAAAAATGTTCTATTCCCATACCCTATTTGATAACAGCTATAATAAACTGCAAAAATTTGCCACTCTTCTGGGGGCAAATAGTATCATTGTTTAATATTTCATTTCTCTGCTTATTTTTTAATAAAACTTTACACAAGATATTTGGGTCTTATGGCAAAGTTACACAAAATATCTGAATTTTTATGAATAACTATTCACTATTTTACTCTTGCAATTGAGTGTCCCTTTTGTTTAATGTTAGAGGCTTTTATTTATTATATAAAAAATTCTGATTCTATAAGTATCTCATCCAGGCTTTCATTTCCTATTCTGCTTATGTAACATTTTTCCCGTAGAGAATTAAAAATTTTATATAGTTAAATATAGACATATTTTACTTCAGACTTTTAAAATTTATGCTGGACATCTTGTATTTCAAATTATTTCTAAAACTATCCTATATTTGTTCTCATGTCTTTATAGTTTGGTTTTATGTGCATGGCCTGTTAGTCATTCTGGAATGTATTGTCACATATTTGTGAATGTGTGATGTGCTCATTTAATTCTATTATTTTATAAATGGATAGCTAATTAGAGGTTAAGCAATTATAAAAGACCATATTTGACATGAAAAAATGGTACTTTAACATTTAAAATTATCTTATTTCTCTTGCAATTTTAACTTACTGTATTTAATTTTTATACATTTCCTATTACTCAAAAACATAGGTTGAATTATGATAAATGCCATTCTTCATGTTATGACTTCTTTGAGTAACTCACTACTGGCACAGTAGAATTTGTCCTTATTTATATAAAATAACGTGTTTTAGACACAGCTACCTTTCAAGTCTCCATGGAAATCCCTCTGCCCACCTGATCATGTTCAGTCTTGCCAGAGCAACCATTCTTGCAGAATTAACGCAAGTCAGTATGTAGGGATTTGTTCTTCAGTATCTGCACTGCCCATAAGCCACAGTCGACAGGAATTATGTACGTGTTCACCTAATATCAGCTGCATATCTCTGATAAAGTTTTTGGTTGTTTGTACTTTTAATGCTATCTCTCTCTCTCTCTCTCTCTCTCTCTCATTCACACACACACACGCACACTCACACACAACACACACACATGCACACACACACACCAGCATAAGATTTGAATCTTTCTGTTGATGCTTTGTTTTCATTATATTATGGATAGAGGAACTCTATGAATCTGCTGAGTAACTGATGATGTTAAGGGGATGCATCACTCTGATATAAACAGATTAAAATAAAGACCCACTGCTTAATACTAATGCAAACAGCACAGAACATTCAATTATCCACTGAACAGCTTTTCCCTCTTCTCTTACACCCATGTCTAGAGGATTACTGGAGCTGTGTTTCAAATAGTCACTCAAATTTTGCACAGACTTCCAACAACATGTTATGGTTACCAAAGACAAGAAGCAATAATAGATGAATTCAGCAACGGCTGAATATGCCATTAATAGCCATGCAATAGGCTTATCTGCGCTGACAAAGTGGCCCCCTTTCATGTCTGTTCAATTAGAGATAATAGTTGAAGGCATTAATCACACATATTTTCAACAAAACTTTTCTCAGTTAAAGACACCCTGCAAATGATGTGGTCCAATGCACATCCGCCTATTACGGTTGCTATGACTATGGTGAGTCTGATCTGAAAGACAGGATACAATCAGGACTGAGACAATGAGTGGATTTTCATATTTAATGGCCTTGGTTTTCAGCTTGGCACAGCAAACTGAATAGCAGTGACCCAAAGATGACCTTCTGTTTTCTTCTTTGATTTGTCCCCAGGAGTGGACAAGGCATGGGGATCTTGGGAGTAATAAGAAAACTAGCCTGCCCCTTTATATAAATGAAAACACCAGAGAAGTATCTATCCTAGAAAACTTATGTTTTGTTACTGATATGGGAGAATCCTCTTTTTATTCAATTATTCTTGAGCTAAATGTATTTCTAGGAATACAATGGAGAGAAAAAACACACCAACCAGAAGTCACAGGACGAGGGAGTTGATCTAAAATTTAATGTCCTTAGTGATATGCCTTTACTTCTCAGGTTTTTGGTTTGCCTACATATAGAAGAATTTGAGCAAGATTATATAAAGTAAATCCAGATATAACATTACATTTATTTTATTTTTTTTATTTTATAAACTGAACATGGAATAAAAATAAGAATTAATGAGCCACCTGAGTCTCTTTTCTCTGAGGCACAAATGAGATGGTTGCTTAGAAAATGATACATGCTGGGTACGTTTATGTTGTTATTTCTCACCCTTCCCATGTCTTTATGGTGGATAATATTCCTTTCAACTTTGAGCATGTTGGTATTCTTCCTTTTTAGAGGTTTTCCAGAAAAAAATTTCTCAAGAAAATCTCAAATAGCCATTAGTCATTCAAATGAATTGAATTCCGTACATTGCTATTACTGATATTGTCTTAATACTGATTACATGACTATCATTAACTGAACACCAGAATTTAGATGTTGCTGAATAAATGTGAAGGAATATAGCAACAAACAGAGCCTTTGTTTTTGAAATATATGAGTGTATATGTATAAAATTATGTTTTGAAATGTATATAATTATATATAATATATAACACATATATATAAAATTCAAAAGGCCTCATTAAAACTGTTAATCCACAAAACAGTTTACTAATGGTACAAGGGTTGCCCAAAAGTTGATAATTACCATGGGGAGTTAATTAGGAGATGGTGTAAATAAAGCAAGCAGAGAAAATACATGCATGAACTAAGCAATTTTCCTTTTCATCCAGATAAATCCTTTATATTTCACACGTTTAATGTAAACCAACTAATCTGTTTGGCATTTCCTCATTACCCAGCTCAAAATTGTTCCCATCTTGTGTTTCCACTTTCCTTGGACATTAATTATGCCATTTATATCATTTGGCCTTCTATTATTATTGTTTTGGGATATAGCTTTAGCAGTAGTAGAACACAGGTTGTAAGCATTCATCATTTCTGCTGTACCATCATGTTTTTACCTAATTGATGAAGTCTAAGGTGGAAGTTTATTTATTTTTTTTAATTGGGTGGAAAATGAGTGAATACAACTCTATATTAACAAAATGGTTTATGAGAGCTGAGAGTGGATGAACTGAGAGAGTCTTTGACGAAGTGTATGTTGTACGGAAAAAATATAAACCAGAAAGATAAGAGAATGAGGATTTACTGGTAGAATAAATTACAAAGAGCTGTAACTACTTACATTTTCATTTTCAGGAGAATTGGGCATCATCACATGCCTTTGAGATATGGTAAAGTTTGGGACCAACTGGATTCCTAGAGAAAAAAAATAAAGTCATTATGTTTAACAAGCAATGTTATAATAATTATGTGTGAAAAGTCCAAAAGTGTTCCAACAGTCTACAGGTATAGAATTGGTAAGCTGTATAATTTATCTTTAAATTCTAAATGGAAGAGTTTTCTACCTAAAATGTCTAAATTTCTATGTTAGAGTTCACTATGCTTATCTGTTTATAGAGTACCCTGTATTAGATATATATGAAGTGATAATTATATGTCAGAATATGTGTATAGACAGGTAGATAAAAAGATAAAGAACAATACTACTGAAAAATTATTCATACTGATGTACTATAGAAATTTGTTAATTACATATCTGGCTTACAGATAATTTTTAATTTATTTATGAAATTTAAATATCTAAGGAAAGAGTCCCTTTGATCACTTCCTTGATCTAGTTTGGCCTACAATTTTTGCATTGCGAGACTCATTTACATCTTCTTCCGTACTGCTATCAAAATGTTAAGAAAATATTTATTTCAGTGTGAGATATGTATATATACACACACATACAGATACACACACAAAAATACATAATGCATACATATATATGCTCACGTATATGTATACACAAACATATATGCATATATATAAATATATACACACATATAAATAGGTTTGAACAAGCTCATATTTTAATGTGATTGTTTAAAATATAATAGACATGTTACAATTATTTTAAAAATGTTATCTGGAAACAATTTCAAACACACAGAAAAGTTTTAAGCATTGTAATAGTGTATAGTAGATAGGTATACTATTGTAGTAGGGTTCTCCAGAGAAACAGAACTGATATGTATTTGTGTACACATATTTACAGATAGAGCTACAAGTGAGAATGAGAGACTAAGAGTGAGAGAGTGAGAGCAAGAGAGAGAGAGAGACTTATTTTAAGGAATTGGCTCACACAATTGTAGAGGCTGGTAAGTGTGAAATCTATAGGGCAGGCCAACAGGTTGGAAAATCAAGAGTTCCTGTGTTGCAGAGTTTTTATGTTGCAGTCTTGAGGCAGAATTTCTTCATCTCCAGGAAATCTCGATCTTTGCTCTTAAGACCTTTAACTGATTGGCTAAGACTCACCCACCTTATGGAGCTTATTCAATCAGCTCTACTGATTGAAATGTTAATCACATTAACAAAAGACCTGAACAGCAACATCTATACTATAAGTCTTTTACCACACAACTAGATGTTGTGTCCTACCCAAGTTGACACATAAAATTGACCATCGAAACTTCAAATAGCTTACAGTCAGAAGATAGGCAAGATGGCTAATTAGAGACATTGGTTGCCAGACCATCTCAGAAAATGGAGAAAAATTCAGATGAAAAAGCATAGCCCAGGTGTAATTCTGAGGGAAGAGTGCTAGAACCTACCAGAGATCCCGTGGTAAGAAGTGTAGAGCAGAACAAGAAGGAGCAAGATTTTGGCAGAGATCAACCCCTGAGGAATTTGGCGCCCCTTGGAAAGTGTAGGCTGGGGTGTTTGTTTGTCCTCCCCTCTCATCTCTGGCAGTCTGCAGGCTCCTGAACTGTCAGAGAGCCCCCCTACCCTCACAGGCATAAGCACTGCTGCCATTAGTGAACTAGGAGCTTCTTGAGAACAGAGCATCAGGATGTCAGCCCCCTTGGGGTCACTATGCCTCACCACAGACTCTAGCTGAGGTGATGAGTACCATGCCGTTTTCCCACACATTGTGTGCCTTTGTCCTGCCAGGGAGCCTTAGCATTTCAGTTGCCTTGTCAGTTGACCCCACACAAATATTCCCCATCTCCTGCTCCAACAGCAGTAGCCACAAGGGGCTGATGAGTCCTGGGGGAACTGTGTGATCCTGGAGCTTGGATATTCAGGGAAGACTGCCTTCAGGTGAGTGCAGCATGCCAGGAGCGGGGACGGGGTAGCACTTGGGATGAAGGGGACCAGAGTCCCAGCTCTCCACCATTTGGGCTCTTTTTCTCCTCCTCCCTTCCCCTTCCCACAGCTGCTGACACAGCGATGGCAGTTCCCACATGGGGTTAGAACAGGTGCCCCAAGGCACAATTGAGCCAGAGCACTCAGGAGAGCTACTTCCCCTCTGTTGGCATCCCCACCACACCCAGGCTTCCATGGAGAGTGGGACTTACACCTTTCTCCTTAAAAACCAGCAGCAGACGAAGGGTGCTTGAATTGTGAGCTCCCAGCCTGCTACCCCTCCCAGGTGCTGCCCCTTTGGCTTCTCCAGCAGAGTAGGGCATATCTCGAAGTGGAGGAACATTAAGACTGCTTAAGCACTCAATGGGCAACTCAGGACCAGCAAACTTCTCCCTGTCACATTCAGGGTTTGAACAAAGGGGATCAGAGGATAAGTCTGCAGGCCTGATCTCACACCCTGAGGACTTCTTCATGTCATACACGAGGCATGGAGGAGAGATTTGTGAACTGATCTCGAGACAGGAGGTAGCTCATATGAGCAGAACTAAAAGGAGATTTCAGTGTGGGTGTGAGTCACAACACACTTGCAAAGTACCCATGCACCCATAATAAAGCCATGCTTTTGGTCTTGGATGAGACCCTGGGCAGTAAAGCTTATTGCTGACAGTGGTATTGCTGATGAGCTTAGCTATCTTGGGCTGCTGTGTGCAGCCAGTCACAAGAGGGAGGTCTGCGGGGTAAGAGAAAAGGCAGAAGAGAGAAACCCACTGCCACTAGCTGGACTGTGAATTGCAGATGGTCCTTCCACCACAAAGAGACTTTATGGAGTTGGGGGGAGGCCTCAGCCCCTCCTAGGTGGCTTCCCCCTTGAGGCCAATTTTTGAATTGAGTGACAATGTCCACACAAGCTATCAGAATCTCTGGGATACAGAAAAAGCAGTGATAAGAGGGAAATTTATAGCATAAACGCCTACATCAAAAAGAAAGATGTTTTAATCTCAGTAATAACTAATAAAATAATAGTAAAAAGTATATACATAGCAAGTTAGCAGCAGGGAAAATAAGTTTAAAAATACTTTAAAATTATTTTAAAAATCTGAAAATAGGCAAGACAAGAAATGAACAGAAATATAGAATAAGTAGGCATAACAAAACAAGTAATAGTATGAGGGATATATAAGAAACTATATGCCCCTTATAAAAAAAACATAGACACTAAAACATAAAAGGAAAAGTATTGGTTATTACAAAAATAAGAAGAGTAGAATATAATTATAATGTTATTTTTCAAGAGAAGAATCAATAATAACATTAAGTATGCATAGAAATTCTAGTTTTCTCTTTTTAACAGGTTGAATAGATCCGGGCAGATGATATTTTTATAAATCTGCATAAATTATGAGACAATTTATATTTATACTTATATTTCTTCTCAATTAAATAGCATATTTAAATAACTCAGAAGTCAGAAACTCGTTGCAATTTAAACTCTTTTCTAAAACAATTATGGAGAATTTACATCCTACCCAAATTCTTTGTCATCAAGGAGGCAACATAATGAAACTGTGTTCTAAAGTTGCTGTAGAATTTGGTCTTTGAAACATTTGAAAACTAAAATTGCAAATTTACGTGAATGTCATCTATAATACTGAGATTATGCTAGATTAGGGCTTCTCAGTCAGGGCACTATTAACATTTTGGGCTGGATAATTCTTTATAGTGGGGGCCTCTCCTATGCATTGCAGGATGTTTAGCAGATTCCCTGGCCTCTGCCCACTAAATGGCCCACTAAATAGCATCCTCCCAGTCATAAAAAGCAAAATATGTCTCCAGACATTGTCAAGTGTTCCCTTGGGGGCAAAAATTACCTCCAGTTGAAAACAACTGAACCAGATGATTTATAATTATTTACCACAATTCTGAATGTAACTATGGTTTTTAGTTCCATGATTGACTGACTTAATCCATGTTGTGCTAATTCTTCAGAAACATTAGACATCTTCATTAAAATGCCATATAAGTTATAAAACATCCCTGCAAAATCTACTTGTTTTGAGAATATGTGTTGCTTTGATGTGGGAAGAATAAGAGTATAAAATTCTTAACCCACATGTAGAAAATATTCTGTATGTTTTAGAAAGGGAGAACTGAAAGATTTTTCTGCAGAAATTCTGGGAATTTTTCTATTTGTGTGCAAAGATCAATTATGACACGCTAGTACAAAATTTGACCTTTATTTGGAAGAAATCTGTCACAGGCTGTCATTGATTACATGAGAAATTATAAACATTCTTACTAAACAGGAATATTATCAGCATTTACAGTGACTGAACATCTGCCTAGTGAGATTTCAGTCATACTTAATATCACCCTGTTGCATGAGTTGGAAACAAACTTATTCTTTCCCCTAAAGCAAGAACTAAGGATTTGGATTATAAAAATAGGTTTCCTGAATCATACCATCTTTTTTTTCACTGATAATTTTATTTTAATCGTAATCTATGTCAACATTATACATATGTTTTATGTACACATTTTTTCATATATAAGTTTTCAAATGGATATTGACTAATTATTAGGGGCCAGGTGTTGTGATAGGTTGATATAAACTGAATGAAATTCAAATGTCTGACATGTAATGGAAGGCATAGGCAAGTAAATAAATTGTCACATCTGATAAAATATCTAAAAGTATAAACAAAGTATTTTGTACCAAAACAAATTCTATCTAGTGTTTTAATAATTTGCTTTTCACAAAATGAGTTACAATGAGGATTACAAATATTAATATAACGCACTTTGAATAGTTAGTGGAATACCTCAGTCTCTTCAAACTGGGCTTGTGCATATCTGGGAGTAAATGAAAATATTTTTGGAAAGAATATGGGTTAGTCGGGAAAGGATAGGTTTAAAAAAATGTACAGATCTTCAATAAAGACCACCTGGTGAACAAAAGGTGCCTATTCATAAATATCATTCTGCCATTCATTCAGAATATCTATGAATGAGAGAAGCAGGACTAGGCAGAGGGAGAATTTCAATGGCAATGCACTTGCAACCCAGGCCTTAGCTGATGGCACTTCATAGGTATCTCAAATTGAGGAAAGAAGATTGGGCCTTTGTATCTCTGTGTGAACTAATTTTTGGAAATGAGCTGGCCCTGAGAGAGGTTGTAAATGTGGCTGAAGCTTCTCAATGGGAAATGCCTTTAGAGTCTCATTTGTAAGCTGTCTGCCAGAATTGAAGGTGGATCTGGCACAGAGCTACAGCATCCACTACAGTCTACCTCTTGACTAACTATTACTCTAATCCATTTGCTTTGTACAATATGTTTACTCCATTTGGGAACATAGTCTCTAAGATTCCATTTAGTATTGTTTCTAGACAACTTATAAGGGGAAGGTTAAGGGGACAAAAACGTCCATATAACCACAACTGATTTCATAGCTGTGACTGTTCATTTATTATTTGCTTCTACTACTACATATTTTAGGTTTCCATCACTGTTGGCTAAAATCCCTGCAGGGTTGGTTGGCTCCCCCAGTGAAGTGACTCGGCTTTGCAAGCCTGAGAGGTCTGAGCCCTTTGATTTTCCATGTCCTTCTTAGGTCATTCATGTTGCACTTGCTCACTTGCCATCAAACCTGGGAAGAGGAGGTCAAATAGATGCCCCAGGGGACTAACATGGTGGCAGACACTATCTTCCCTCTCCTCCAGGGTATGCAACAACCCGACCTATTCCTGATGAGCAAGATCAATTATCCATGCCAGCTTAATACCTCCTTTAATCGGCTTCAGGGATCTTTGCACAAAGATCCTGAAAGGAGCATGTGACAGTCATAGGTCAAGACTTCTGCAAGCATTCATCCTCTGAAAATCACAACATGTAGAACTGCAGTTTTAATGTCAAGATGCACAAATAATTCTGGTTAGTAACTGGGAGTTAGGCTAATAAGGGCTATTCCTATGGCCACAATTTGGTTCCAGATATATGTAGTCTGCCTATTAAAAATACAGCACCATATAAAAGTCTCAAGTCTCTCACAACTCCATCTACTTCCTTGATTCTTTATCAGATCTCATTGTCCCATGATTTTTTTTTTTTTTTTTTTGTTTGAGACAGAGTCTCACTGTGTTGCCCGGGCTAGAGCGCTGTGGCGTCATCCTAGCTCACAGCAACCTCAAACTCCTGGGCTCAAGCGATCCTCCTGCCTCAGCCTCCCGAGTAGCTGGGACTACAGGCATGTGCCACCATGCCCGGCTAATTTTTTTCTATATATTTTTAGTTGTCC
>CAUYRB010060589.1:0-17601 GCA_963574695.1 Propithecus perrieri
AGTAATATTCCATTGTAAACATATACCAAATTTTGATAATCCACTCATGGATTGACGGGCACTTGGGTTGTTTCCACATTCTTGCAATAGTGAGTTGTGCTGCCATAAACATTCGGGTGCAGATGTCTTTATCGTAGAATGTTTTGTGCTCTTTTGGGTAGATGCCTAATAGTGCTATTGCTGGATTGAATGGTATTTCTATTTTTAGCTCTCTGAGGTATCTCCAAATTCTTCTCCACAGAGGTTGCACTAATTTGCAGTCCCACTAGCAGTGTGAAAGTGTTCATGTCTCTCCACATCCTCGCCAACATTTGTTGTTTTGTGTTTTTTTGATAGAGGCCAATCTCACCGGGCTTAGGTGATACCTCATTGTGGTTTTGCTTTGCATTTCTCTAATGATTAGAGATGTTGAGCATTTTTTTATATGTTTGCTGGCCATTATTCTGTCTTCTTTTGAAAAGTTTCTGTTCATTTTGCTTGCCCATTTGTTGATGGGGTTGTTTGATTTTTTCTTATTGATTTTTAAAAGACACAGAACAGATCATATTACTCCCCAGCAAAGCAATTCTTCAAGATTAACGCACTGCTTTTGGAATAATGTCCAAATATGAAACGAAAAGCCTTGCATGAGGTGGGCCCGTTGTTCTGAGTGTCAGGTCTGGGCTCAACAGAAGTCAAAAACAAAGCAGAAAATCAGGCCATAAAGAGACCCTGAGTGCAGCTTCAAGATGTGAGGCTCACTGTAGCATCTATACCCTGCATGTCCCAGAACTTCCAAATACACTTGGTTCTCTCAGGCATTTACACATGTTGTTCCCTGCCTGACATTTGTCCCTTATGTTAGGCAGGGTTTTCCAGAGAAACAGAACCAATAGAATATAAAGAGATACCGTATATACAACAAGATTTATTATGAGAGATTGACTCACGTGATTATGGCAGCTAAGAAGTCCCAGGATCCGCCCACTGCATGCTGGAGAACGAGGAAAGCTGGTGGTGGAGTTTCAGTCCGAGACAGAAAGCCTAAGAACCAGGGGAGATGATGGTGTAGGTCTCACTCTGAGTCTGAAGACCTGAGGACCGGGAGTGCCCATGTCTGACGGCAGAAGAGTATGGATGTCCCAGCCAAAGCAGAGAGAGCGGATTTACCCTTCTTTCATCTTTTTGTTCTATTTGGGCCCACAATAGACTGGATGGTGCCCTTCAGTATTGGGTATGGTGATCTTCTTTTTTCAGTCTATTGATTCAAATACTAATCTCTTCCATAAAACCCTCACAGACACACCCAGAAATAATGTTTTGCCAACTAGGCAGGCATCCCTCAGCCCAAAGTGATATACAAATTTAATCATCACACCTCTTTTCCTGACAAATTCTTATTTGTCCTAAAGTTTTGAGCTAAGCCACAAAAGACTGGTCTAGGCTGGAGGACCTAGGAGATTGCCTACTTAGACTTGGCTTAACTTGTTTCACAAGATTGGCAGACAGAGAAGTTGAACTGAGACGCAGTTGTAATAAAGCCCCCGCTGATCCCAGGGCGTGTTAGTTTCCTATGGCTGCTGTAACAAATTACTGCAAACCAGGTGACTTCAAACAGCACACTTTTTCTCTCTCATAGTTTTGAAGGCCAGAAGCCTGAAATCAGTTATCACTGAACCCAAATCAATGTGTCCATAGGGCCGAACTCCCTCCAAAGGCTCTAGGGGAAAATCATTCCTTGCCTTGTTGGTATTCTTTGGCTAGTGGCTGTGTCACTTCAATCTCTGCCTCTGTCCTCCTATCACCTTCTCGTGGGATTGATTGCATTTAGGAACCACCCTGATAATCCAGGATAATGCCCTAGTCTCAAAACCCTTAACTTAGTCACATCTGTGAAGAGCTAGTTTCCAGATGAAATAACATTTACAGGTTCCAGGCATTAGGACATAATATCCTTGGGGTGTGATTTTTCAGCTTCCCACATATGGAGAGCTCTGGAATTTAGATGGCCCATCATAATTACCTCCCAACTGAGGCAAGGCAGTTAAGCTTTTGCATCCCTAAACTGATAAATTAGGTGAGTCAGATTACCTATGAAAGGGGGGAACACACTTGGCTGACGGGGCTCCCTTTGGTGAAAGGCAATTTCCAGGAAAAGGCTCAGCTCTGAGCCCTCAGCAAATAATGCTACTGTCAGCTGGGGTTAATGATTTGATCCTAAAGGGGTGGTCTGGGTGGCACATCACCACATCCGCTCAACCTGCTACCTTTTATGGCCTATAACTGTGCCACAGTCATTGATTTCTGGGCATTATTTGTACTGAGTCATGAAGCCATCTATAGGCTTGACCATTGCCTATCCCAAGAGCATACTTTAAGCATCACTCTTCCTTTAAAATCTTCCTATAACTTGCCTCTCTCCACTTTTCTCCTATACAGAATTATTCTTTTTCCTCTGTTCCCATGTTACTTTATTCATACCTCTTTCAGTACTCATTCTGATCATGTAATGATTAATATTTACATGTCTGTCTTCCCTCACTGGACTGTTAGCTCCTTAAGGGTAGGGTTCCTGATTTGTTCCTATTTGCAACTGCCTCAGTATCTGGCAGACCGTAGGTGCTCATAAATTTTTAATGAATGCACTAATAAATGTAGCTTAAAGCAGCCACTCTCTGCCTCTTTATCAATTGGTGGAGCAGATGGAACAGCCAACTGTATGAACGAAAGCCATCAAGCATGTCCAGCAGAAGTGACTGAGGGTGTATCAGGAGGCTGTAAAGTAAACAATATCTCAAGGGTCACAGCTGTTTCACTCTGCCTTTCAGCCAAGAAATGCCATGATTTACTTTCTGTTCTTGCCAAGGATGAAGAAATAAAGTCATAAACAAAAATGAAAGAGTAAAGAATTGCTCAGCTTGGATGGACAGGTCAATCTGCTTGCCCACCTGTGGCCAGGCAAGCGTGATCAAAGAATAATATACTTTCCCCTTCTATTCCCATCTCACAGTTTTTATTCTTTAACAAGGATGAAGGAAGCTCCAACAGGAAATGGAGTTCCACTTCTGACATCACTGACAAAGTCAGTTTTATACACAGATGACACTGAGTGTCCTCATCATTGTAGGGACTTATCAAAATCTGCCTCAAAAACACCCCTTTTGTCTCCAGAGTGCTAAATTTCCAGAGTGCTCCTGTCTAGTATCTATTTCACAGGGACAGTTGGAGGATTTTGCAATTAGGAGTTAATGAATGTAGAAGCTCCTAGAACAGTACACATGGCACACACCTAATAAATGTTTTTGTTCCTTCACTTTCCTATAACAGTTTAAGTTCAATCACAAGTTATTTATTCATATGGAAGGTTTGACAGAACGCAGTCAATATATTTGTTCATGTGTGTTTTATTTTTGAAGTTTACATTTGTTAAAGAAACATATGCATATAGTAAAAGTTCAAACAGTAGGAAGCAATATTAAATGAAAAGAAAATTTTTCTGTCCTCCTCTCCCCAAACCTTCTGTCAGCACAATTATTCTAAATAGTATGCCGAAATCTGTTTTTTCCCTATTTATCAATTATAGGTAGTAACTGTAAACTTTGCGTATGAAAGATGAGGAATTTGATTGATTTATACTACTTATACTACTTTTATACTACTTCCCTCCTAGTTTTGTTATTTTTATTGTTACTTAATTGTTTGACTGGTTTCATTTATAACTATAAGCAATATATGTAAATCTCTATGTCTATTCTTTCATAATGTAAGTTATTCCTTGGTATCTGCCATTTAAATAATGAAATTGTAAATTTGTAGAGCCTCATATCCAGTATTTGATGGTAAACTGACTCAGTCAGTGGTGGAGGAGGCAGAGGACTGATTTGTTCCATTTTCTATTTTTGTGGCTGATTTCAACCCACCAACCTGACTTTGAATTGCCTTCTGTAATTATAATAATTTTCAACGATTTTTCTATGGTTTGGCTTTTGAGAAATCAATAAGCTGCATTTACAAAATTATGATTATGTGAATGTTATTCAATAGAGAACCAAATATTGTGATTCCCACAGAGAAAGAAATGTAATCTTGATGGGAAATAAAGTAGATGATAAAATAAACTGTAATTTTCAAGTTCCCATTGTATTTTAGAAATAATTAAATCTATCAATCTGAAGGAGAACATACCTCTTCCGAAACTCAAAAGAGGTAATATAATGTAGGAGGAATAACAGATAATGGAAAATAAGTACTAACTTTTATATAGTTTTGATCACAGAAGTATGCTGTTTTTCAAAACACTTGGAAGGACATCCTGCAGCTTTAGCATTATTTAAGGTTACTACCAAAAAGAAAACAGAGACAGAAAATTATTTCCCATCTATATCATAATAACTCCCCAAAAATACCAGAAAAATGGACCCAGTTTCTAAGCAAGAATTTCAGTGGTATGAAACAAAGGGGAGACGGGTTTGTGGTTTTGTGTAAACATGTAAGATCAAGGCTTCCTGCCTGAGATGTCATTGGCAACTGCAGACCCACTACTTTGCCAAGTATGTGCAAAGTGCAGGATGCAGAATCGCGTATCTTTTTTTAACTCTTTTTTTATACTTCTTTCTATCTTGGAACAAGAGGAGTTTCTCCAGTAATGAAAATGTTCTATTTCTTCACTGTTCAGTTTTATGTATTGTCTTAGTCCATTTGCCTTGCTATAAAAGAAATACCCGAGGCTGGGTAATTCATAAAAAAAAAGGTTTATTTGGCTTCCAGTTCTGCAGGCTGTACAAAAATCATACCAGTATCTGCTTCTGGTGACGGCTTCAGGGAGCTTCCACTCATGGCGGAAGGAGAACAGGCATATATGGCAACATGGCAAAAGGAAGGCAGCGAGTGAGAGAGAGGAGGAGGTGCCAGGGTTTTTTTAAACAATCAGATCTCACAGTAATTAATAGAGTGAGAACTCACTCATTACCAGACCATGGCAGCAAGCCATTCATGAGGGATCTGCCCCCATGACCCAAACACCTCTCACCAGACCCCAGCTCCAACATTGGGGATCAAATTTCAACATGACATTTGGAGTGGACAAATATACAAACTATGCTTTCTATCTATCTATCTATTCAGTGGTAGTCACAAGTCACCTGTGGCTATTAAGCACTTGAATTGTGGCTAGTGCAACTAAGAAAGGAATTTTTAACTTTATATAATTTTAATTCTGTTAAAACTAAATAGCCACATGTAGCTTGTGAGTGCATGCTGACAGGGCAGTTCCTGAAGAAGCCATGGACTAATGGAAGACAAACATTCCTCCACTGGGAACTTTATAGTTTGGCCAGAGAATGAAGCAATCTGCTCAGCTACTGCCCATGAGGTCCTTCTTGCCCTGGTTGGCTGGGTTATATACACAGTCAGGAGAAAATAAGAACGTCAGCAATTCCGTGACACTAAACCTTTACTATGGAAGTTGAATATTCCAAGCATAAAAGTCAAATGGAGTTTCTTTTATTTCACTTTCTTTATTGCTCAAAATCATGATATGTTGTAGTTTGCTTTGTATTTGGGCTATGATGTTCTTGTATATATTATTAAATATCTTTGTTATTTCTGGAGATTCTAAATGCTTTTCCTTTTCCTGGTGGGCATAAAAACTACATACCTTGAAAATATTAAGGGCTTCTAGTTGGTTTTTTGTGTTGTTGTTGTTGTTTTAATGCTCTCTGTTTAATGGAATCTGCTTTTCATGAGGACATTGTTCTCAGAGCCTTATGAATTCCTACACTAATTTAGGGCTTTTGCTTATTTTATCTGCTAAACAATGGGCCTATTGATTTTACTTGTCATATTCCTGGGATAATTTATTCATATATTAATTAAATATTTGTTGAATATCTACTAAATGCCAGATACTGTCCTAAACACTAGAAAATCAGCAGTGAACAAACCAAGTCCCTATACTCAATGAAGTTCCTATTTTAGTAGGGGGAGACACCAAGTAAAAAAATAAATAAAAATAATATATCAAGTAGTGAAAATAAAGCATAGTAAGAGAAAAAGAGAGTGCTGTGAATGGAGAAAGATTTGTGACTATTTTGTAAAGGCCGGTCATGGAAACCTTTACTAGTATGATAGCAGTCTGAGCGGAGAACAAAAAGAAGAAAGAAGAAAGTCATATGAAAATTGAGGGAAAAAAGTGCCAAGCAGAGGAAACAGCAAATGTAAATGTTTCCAGGGGGGACTGCTTAGGGTAATGGGTTGAGCTCTTTGTCCATGGGCCGGGTTTGTCAACCTACCCTAATTTGTATAAATGGAAGAACACAGGCAGGACACCTTAAAGACAGCTGTAACAGTGGGGCAGGAACACTACTATTAGAGATTCTAGCTTTGCCTTGGAAGAATGCCTTTGTATTTTTTATAAGGAAGATTGGGACTGCAGCCTGACTTGCTCTGTGAGTGTGTGTGTGTGTGTGTGTGTGTGTGTGTGTGTGTGTGTGTGTGTGTGTGGTGGGGGGTGCGGAGGTGGCTGTACTGAACAGTTCCATAATTACCTGGCCTTCTGCATCATGACCAAGTTGTGTTCTGTGTCCACAGCTTCCCTTTCAATTACAAATTTCTTTACTTGTGTTCTGGACTATTTACTTTCTCTGTTCTGGCTTAGCAAACAAAATATGCTTCTTCCCATATCATAAAAATTCCTCAATATCTCTGGTCACTGAGAGTCCCATTCTCAGACTGGGGGTATATATAGATCATTCTCTGCTTACTAACATTTTAGTAGGGTTTTGGAAACCAAGTAAATCCATGGGCCACCTTGAACCTGAAGTCTGCAGATGTGGCTGGGGTGTGAGGCAGGGCAGACTGTGTGGGGCAGGCCCGAGCGAGCTGTCATAGTGAAAGAATAGTAAAGACTCAGCCCTTTACAGCTATGTTCTGATATCCTACTGTATGAACATGCCAGTGACTGTATTGTTATAGTTTTTTTATGTATGTGTGTTATGCTTAGGACTGGTGTTGTAAGACTATGAAGTAAGGGCCTCACAGAGGAAGGTGAGATAACTGTCAAAGTTTGGGGTGTAGACATTGGTAATTGCTATTCAACAATATGAATATCAGCATGAATGAGATAAATCGTTCAAAATATAAAGAACCTTAATAGAGAAACATGTTCTAAGGAGTCTTGGGTGTGTTGTTTAAAAACATTGTGTTTTAAAGCCCTTTACTTATTTTTCCTAAGAAAGGAAATCTTGAGGATGGCTAGCCTAGTGGTTGAAAGCAAAGACTCTAGAACCAGATTGCTGGGGTTTGAAATCCATCTGTTTAAATACAATAGCTTGTGAAATAAATAAACTATTTATTTAGTCCTGTAGGCCTGAAGGACTGGAGGTAGAAGTAGTCCTTGGGGATTTCAACTCAATTAAATGAATGAGTACTGATGATCATTAGGTTGCAGCCCCAGAGCTGACTCCTAAGCTGGAGACCCAGGAAATGTATTTTCTGAATGTAGGGAGCTTACAGCTGGGTGGGGAGACAGTCACATAAAGAAATGATAACTCTATATGTAAAACCAGCAACAGAAGCATGGAGAAGGCATAGAAGAAATACAGAAGGGAGTGTAATTGACTGCAGAGTCAGGGGAGGTTGTTAGGAGGCTCAGCACCCATGATCATGGTACTGAAGAATGAGTAGGATCCTTCAGGTGGGACCTGGTAGGCAACTAATCCAGGTTAATGTGTCCATCTACAATATGTTAGTGTGGTTATCTTAGAATGAAGAGATTGAGGAGTCAGACTCTGCCACACGCTGGGCTACATTTGTTCTGGTCCATTGAGACCCTTGCTTTTGACTTTTGTGCCTGAAACACTTTCTTAGCTATACCCTCTGCTTTTTTACTGGCTGCAAAAATCATCCTCTCACCCATAGCACATCCTGTGGTGGGTGGGGGGGTGGGGATGGGATTTGCTTAATTGCGTTATTGCAATTTTCATTTATTTACGTTTTTTTTCCTGCTCACCACAAATGGATGGTGGTGGAGGTAAAGCCAATTAAACCCTGCTAAGAGTGTATTGCACAGAAGTGTCCATATTATTTCGCTATTAAAATAAGGAAGGGGACCACAGGTGCTCGGCCTTTGGGAGCTTACAAATACATTTTCCAACTCATACACCTCCATATTTCTTTTCAAGGAGAGAAATCAGAATGGATGTCATGATTTCAGTGACAAGCTCACTTGAAACTATAAAATTTTCCTGTTGCTATAAACTTAAGCCTACTCGAAACTGGAAAGTGATTATTTCTGAGGAAAGGAAGAGACGAGAGCATTTCATTTTAAAATGAGTACCGATTTTTTTTTCCTATTAGATCAAAACATATATGTTGTGGATAATACGGAAAAGTATAAAGAGATAAGGAAAATATCTAGTGATCCCATCTCCCTGGGTTAGTTACATAGATAACACTGTGGAATATTTCTTTAATGTCTTTTCCTTGTCTACATGACATTATATTTGAAAGATAAAATAAACCACTAGTCATATTGCAGTATTATAATAGAATCCAATTCTGATACTCAAAAGCTTTCTTACACTTTCTATTTCACACACACAAATTATCTTCCCTTTTTGGACTAGCTGAAGAGTAACCAGAAACTACTTTCTCTCTGTTTTGAATGTGCTTTTGTCACAGTTTTCCAAGTTCCTTTCCTCCTTCCTTCTCTCCCTCCTGAGCCTGTGATCACGTTATTCTGCATCTGTCAGGGCTTCCGTCTTTGGATTCCAAATTTGCCTCAGTTGGGTTGAAACTTGCGCCCAGGAAGGTTTTTGTTCATAAAACTGTATTAAGTCTAAAATAAATAATTTATATTTTAAACTTGTCCCAATTGGTGCCTCCTCAAAATATTAGAACAATTCATAAGAACAAGGACATAACGGGCTTTTAGAGCTCTGTATTACCAAGAGATGTATAATGCCAATTATTTAAATCTGGGATAACCTTACACTTTTTTTGAGATGGGGTCTTGCTGTTTTGCCCAGGCTGCTCTCCAACTTCTGAGCTCAAACTATCCTCCTGCTTCAGCTTCCCAAGTAGCTAGGACTACAGGCACTTTAAATATTTTTGTGAACAAGCCAATTTAGTCCACATATAATAATTCACAGACTATCTTTGCAGTTCGTATATTCAGCCAATTTAGTCCACATATAATAATTCACAGACTATCTTTGCAGTTCGTATATTCAGCCAATTTAGTCCACATATAATAATTCACAGACTATCTTTGCAGTTCGTATATTCAAACTATAATAATTCATAAATCAGTTAGGATATCTTTACATATATCTTATTCAGGACCCAATCATGTGTCCCTGGGTGTGGGGTGCTACCTGTCTTCAAAGTTTGGGTGTCTGAGACACTAGGCCTTGCAGAATCCATAGCTTAAAGCAGGACTCGGGACAGTGCTACACGAAGTGTAGTGTCCAAACCAGCAGCAGCAGCAGCAGCATCTGAGAGTGTGTTAAAAATTCAAATTCAAGGACCCAACTTCAGATTTACTAAATCAGGGTCGCTAGAGGTCACATGCAGGAATCTGTTCTAACAAATTCTCCAGGTAGTTCTTAGATATGCTAACGAGAACCACTAATAGAGAAGTATAGTAGTTTCTGAACAGAGATTCCCAAATCCATATGGTACGACAGGCGTGAATGTACTTTTGGAAACAATGGAATGGAATATTCAAAATAGATTCTTAGAAAAATGTGAATAGGGCATTGTCATATCTGCATTAATGTCAGAATAGATCCTGCAGGGACTAATTTTAGAATAATTTCCCACCTAGTAATAGTTATAAGACTATGAAATTGTAGTCTGGAAACTAAAACATTTGATTCCCCTAGAGCAGTGGATCTCAGCCTTGACAGCACTTAAGAATTACCTGGGGTGTTTGCAATAGAGCCCATTCCTAATTCTTACCTCCCAGAGATTCTGATTTAATTGATCTGGCATAAAGCCCAGATTTTTTTTTAAAAAAAGGCTATCTACGTGATTTTAATACACAGGCAGGATTGAGAACCTCTGACCGAGAGTGAACTCATTTTCAGCATGACTCCCAACCGGAAGCCAGATAAAGCTATGTCCACTAGGACCACAGTACTCTATTCCAAGATAAATTCTCGAAATGCCCACTCTGTGAATCAAGGCTCAGAAAACAGTGTTACAGGATTTTTAATGAAATGTTGTTTGGGATTATCAAAAGTAGGGTGTTGAGATAAAATACATAGAGTCTCAGCCTATGTTTTGGTATTTTCCTATAGTAAGATTGGCGTTGGAGCTCTTTTTGTAGGGTATGGGAGACAGAGAAGAGGCAATATTCTAGTACAGTGTTTTGGTTTTTTTTTTTCTTTGCCTCCTATTAGTAGGTCATGAAATTAGTAGGTCATGACCAACATTGTTTTAAATGAAGTAAAATAGAATAGGAGAAAAAAAATAGAGAATATAGGAGTACATGGCAGTTAAGAAGAATAATTATCGCTTCATAAACTTTAGTTTCAGTTATATGTGCACGTGTGTGTACGAATGCATACATTCAAGTATGTATATAGTTTATCACAATGTAAAATTTATTTCTTAGTATGAGTCATGGTAAAAACTTTATGTCAACATTCTAGAGCAGTGGTCCCCAACCTGTGTGGCACCAAGGACCGGTTTCATGGAAGACAATTTTTCCATGGACTATGGGTGGTGAGGGATGGTTTTGGAATGATTCGAGCACATTACATTTAATGTGCAGTTAAACCTCTCTGCTAATGATTATCTGTATTTGCAGCCATTACTCAGTGCTAGCATCACTGCCTCAGTTCCACCTCAGATCATCAGGCGTTAGATTCTCATAAGGAGCGTGCAACCTAGACCCCTCACATATGCAGTTTACAGTAGGGTTCCAGCTCCTATGAGAATCTAATGCCGCCACTGATCTGACAGGAGGTGGAGCTTACACGGTGATGTGAGTGATGTGGAGTGGCTGTAAATACAGATGAGGTTTCCCTTGTTTGCCTGCCTCCTGCTATGCATCCTGGTTCCTAACAGTCCATGAACCGGTACCAGTCCACGGCCCAGGGGTTGGGGATCACACAGTTCTAGAGGACATGGAACATTCGAAATGCAAGGGCTTAAGGAGCAGCAGTGGTATAAAGGAATGAGTGCTAGACTTGGAGTGAATGTCTATGCTCCAATCTTGGTTCTGCCACCTACTTTGAGCTTCTAGTTATACATAGATCTGTAAAGCAAGGGTAATAATATATCATCCTCAGCTAACTCAGAGGATCGTCTTGGATACTAAATGATAAAATAAACAGGCAAATGATTACTAAATGGTCATGAAAATATTTGCCATAAATCTTCTATATATCAAACTGTTCTGAGTACTGAAGACATAAGACAAGATACAATTTGGCCACATGAAGGAAAATTTCCTTTCTTTTGCTCCAAAGATAAGTTTTACCCATTGATTCCATCAGTTCCATGGCCTTTATTGTCTCGTTTCTTTATTTTGCCCCAGAAAAGGAGAGATAAAATTCCAGAGAAAGAAAGAAAGTTATTTAGGTTCATAGGTAAGTTTTCTTTTCTTTTCTTTTTAACTCAGGGCAAAGATACGGACATGAAGTTTGAAGTTATTTTGAATTATGGGACCTGGGGTTTTCGAGAGATCACAGGCTTTCTTGAGTTGAGTTTCAAAAACTTGGCTTGGAATATCAAGAGTAAAAGACTAAATGACTTGATACTACTGTACTTTGTAATGTAAGAGACAGTTTTCTCACCTAAAAGGAGGTAGAGTTTAACTAGGGAGCTATAATGGTTCAAGAAGGAGAGATAGAAACGCAGTAAAGTAATTGCTGGTGTGGTTCTGTGAGAAGTGAGGTCCCGTGTTCTGCTACCATTCCTGCGTCTAGCATGAGTGAGAGAATTAACAACCCAACAAAAGAATCCCACGCGTATGTTTCACCTTTAAAATGGCGGCCAGGGCAAAATTCTAACCTCATGGAGAAGCCTCAAGAGGTGCTGAGAAATGGAGTAACATTGGCTAAGTTAGCTATTTAAATGGATAAGTCTTAGGGCAGTTTCAGAGCATATTAAGTACCTGGGCATGGCAATTGGCAAACATCCAAAAGTTTTCTGTACTTCTCAGAGGGGAGCAGAAATGGCTGAGAGAGGGCAGGTGTGCAGGAAGTATCCTTAGGGCTGGGGTGGGGATGCATAGACTTGGTGAATAGATATAAATCCAAATTGATTTGGATATAAATCCAAAATGATTTAGCAGATACCAGTGGTGGGGGCTGTGTGCAGGAGGGAGTGCATGGAGCATAGGGAAGTGGAAGACACCTCAGTTTAGGATATGAAGGACACAGAATGACCACAAACTACCTCCTTTTTTTTTTTTGGCCATGATGTATATCCGCCCACTGCACTGCCAGATACTGATAACTGACCCCCTGTTTCACAAGTCATAACTATGCTTTGATTAGACAAGACACTGACTCCAATAACTTTCTCCTGATAAGAGATGATTGAGCATGGACTGGTTCTGCCTGGTTTTATGGAGGCTGTGCACTTGAGTGCCTTCATGTTCCTCCTTCATCTTTTGACAGATAGGGCCTAATTGTTATACATTTAAACCTTAAGTATCCACCCCAAAGTGAACACGGGATGCATGTAACATGCATGTTTGCTTATCACACATGCCATGCAACCCCCTTTCAAGAATATTCATGGCTCCTCTGTATCCCGTTAAATACTTGGACAACTTCCTGTCTCGCACCTCCCTCCCTCAAAGTGCTTGCTTTCAGTTTCCAGCTGGAGCTGGTACTTCCCACCTGCAGGCTGTGCTTCCCACCTGCAGGCTGTGACCACTTAAGGAATAAATCTCTCCTATTGAAATTTATAAATTGAGTGATTTTTTTTCTGTTGACAAATATAAAAAGACAATTCGTTGAGCACCAAGTATATGTTATATTTATGTTAAGCACTTTTCACTTTTCTCATAAGTTATTTTATTTAATACTCGATAGGATATACTATCCTATATATATATATATAGTATCCTAACAATACTAGGATATTGTTATACCACATTGCATGTTTACAAAAATAGAGACTCAATCAAAGTAAAGTGATTTGATTGAAAGCATTGGCAATTAACTGTAGCCTGTCCAAGCT
Source organism: Propithecus perrieri (assembly GCA_963574695.1). NCBI lineage: Eukaryota > Metazoa > Chordata > Mammalia > Primates > Indriidae > Propithecus > Propithecus perrieri. The sequence goes on from CAUYRB010060589.1 coordinate 13,180, forward strand.
CCTAACATTAGTAGTTTTATATCTTTTCAGTTGGGACGCTTGTCCTCATGGTGCATAGGTTGCTGATTTCTGCAGTCAGAGCATCAAGGAGACCCAACCCACTGCATTTCAATGTTGAGAATCAGGACTTGGAGAGAAGCGGCTCTGTCTGCTCAGTTCTTTATGGCCATATTCCACAAATTGACTTGGAATATGACCCTCAGCTGCTCCCCTGAAGCCTTAATATAAAGTCCCAGCTCCCTAACATTGCTCGCAAAGCCCATCACAACCTTGTCCGAACCTAACTCTCCTGTATCACCTTTTCCTATTCTCTACTTCTCAATGTGTAGGCCACGCATGTCCAATGATAATCTCCAAGACATCATGTTGCCCTCTCCCCTCAGGTATATTGCTCACCTGACCTGAAAGCCTCTTTTACTCTTTTCAATCTATTAAACTCTTGATGGTTTTTCATAGCTCAAGTCTTGCCTCCCCCAGGATGCTTTACCTTAACCACAGAATATGATTTAGGCACCCCCCAGCATGTCCTCATAGTGCCCTGTTCTCTCTTCCATAAAACATGCCTGTCATGAGGTAATCACTGGTTAACTTGTGTTTCTTCATTAACTATAATCTCTTTGAAAGCAGAATCCATATATTAATCTTTCACAATACCAGATATAAATGTTCAATTCCAATCAGTGGGACAACTTTTTTTTCAAGACATGAGGTGTCATATTATCTGAAGATAGGGAAGTAGAAGGAGACAGAATCCTCTTTCAGGCAAAACAGGCTTCAAAAGATCAGAGAACATCTATTGATTTTTCCACATCCCATTCATTCATTTCCCCACCCCCAAACAGGTGAGGACAGGAACCTGTCTCTGATGGTCCTGATACTAGAATGGTCTCTAGGAATACCTTGACTGCTTACTTCAAAAGATGGGGAGAAAGAGGAAAATTCCAAAGCAGAAGTGCCTGTGGCAACATGAGAAGGTGGGGAACAGCAGGCTTCTCTGATAACCTTGTCCCCTTCTAAGCGGACCCTCTTTCGTGTGCTTGAGAGGAAGGCCTCTGTTTCCCTCCCATCCCAGCTCCCAGCCATGCTGCCTGAATCTTTCAAGCTGTTCCCCCCACTCCTTCATTAACTCTCCTCTGTGCCAAAGGGAGCTGCTTGCTGTGACGCCTGCCATAATATGTCACAAGCTGACAGGCAATCACTTCGTGGAGGATACTGCTCGGCCACAGGACACACATCAGACTGACACACTGCTTCTCCTTGATGGGGAAGAGCAATTCTTCTACATCCTTCGGTAGAAAAAAACTGGTATAAAATGCCAGGCTCCCGTAGCAATATGATGTGAATGGGGACATTATAAATACAGGAGTTTTTATAACTGTCATTTGCCCTTCTAGCCTTGGGATGTGTGACACATGGTTATGATAATCACTTGCCCTCATCTCAAACATATTGATTCATTTATTCATACACTTATTCATTTATTTTTTCAGCAAATTTGGGAGGTAGTTTCCAAGATCCAGGCACTTGCAAGAAGTGCCAAAAGGATCCAGGGCTCAAAAAAACCTGATCCCTGCCATTAAGAACATCTTATGCAGGAGACAGAGGCATATAAACATGATTACAACACAGTGAGACAAGGATTTGTAAGAGAGTCAGACACAGAGCACTGTTAGGTGAGCACAATGGAAGGAGCTATTCGTGATGCCCGAGGTCATTGGGGAAAGTTTCACAGGGGAAATGAAATAGGAGCTGATTTTTGAAGGACTAAGGCATTCACCAGGTCTGGGTAGGGGAGAGGTCAGTCTGGCAGGGCAGATAGATAAGAAGGAGAGGAGTGTGAAGGAGCAGCGGGCTGCAATGCTCCAGGGCTGGAGTGCAAGATAAACAGGGGAGTCATGGGAGTTGGCATCGAACAGGCCAGTGGGGGGCACATTATACAAGGCCTAAAAAGCCTTAAGGAGTTTGGGGAGTCATCAGCTATGTTGGCAAGGTTGAGCACGAGCAGAGATTTTAAGGTGAATTCTCCCCAACTTCATGGAGGCAAGAGCAATAACAGGCCTTTTAACCTTCTCTCTTTTCCTCTGGTTTATTTTTATCTTTCCTCGTCTATGCTTTAATAAGGGATAAAAACTCTAAAACACACGTTAAAAACCTGGTGGTGTATGCTTATGAGTAGCACAGGAAGAGGGGAGCTTGGGAGACTGAATCTTATTCTGTGGGGTACGGCAGGTCTTAGAAGCATAATAGATGAAGAAAATCTGAGAATCTTGGAGTTTGTTAAATAAGGAAAAGAAGGGGCCCAGGGGTACCAGTCTGGGACAGAGAAGTGTCAAGGGGCCTTGGAGCCTAATTGCTGGATCCCCTATCCCAGTGAAGGTTGATCTGGTGCCAAAAGACCTGCAGGGGAAGGGTCTGGAGGACACACACATATAAGGCAAGAGCCATAGGTGCGGCTAGAGAGACATGGAAGCACCACAAATGGCAGACGCGTCAGTGCCGGTAAAGTCCAATGCTTTGCTGATTGTGTATTTGCTTAGGCAAGATGTGTCCATTAAAACCTGGGTGAGGCGATAGAGGCAGCTGAGAAGATAGTGGCAATAACTTGGCCATGTGGGTCTTTCTTTTATTCCCTAAAGGAGTTGATTAACTCTAAAAGGCACGTATTTGTCTAAGACTATGCAGGTGGTAAGCAGCACAGGTGTTGGGTTCAGATAGATAGAAATTTAAATCCCAGCTCTATTGTTCATTGATTCTGTGATCCCTGGCAAATTGCTTACAATCACCAGGTCTCTTGTCTTTTCTTTTATAACATAGGTATGAAAATACTTATCTTTTAGCATGATTGAAAGGACTAACTGAAATAATGTGCGTAAAATGCTCAGCCTATTGCCAGACATTCAAAAAATGGTAACCTTTATTTTATACAGTTTGTATATTTTGTATGTAGCACAGTGTTGGGCACTCAAGAAACTTAGAAATATTCTTTGTGACTTCTCTTGGCTTTCAAGTGCACTGGGACTTTAAATTAATCTTTTGCAAGTATAAGACACATTAAGAGTTATCGCTGGTTGGTATTGAAGGAGATAGTCATTTGTCAGTAATATTGACCCAAGGAAAACCAGTCAGGTGTAAAAGGCATCATTTCGAAACGATATGACAAATGAAGCTCCATTATTTGAATGAGGAGACAGAAATAGGGTCAGCAGATCTTGTGGGTCTGCTCTGACATAGTTAAACAGTTGTTGCCATCCCAATAAGCAGGATTCTCTAATCTTTGCATGAGCTAGGGGGTGGGAGGTACTGGTCTATGGAAAGAGGGAAGATAAAATTTGTATACCGCAGGCATCAAAACCTGAGATAGAATGACTACTTTAGAAATAAACATAAGGATTTGGAAAATGCAGCAAATAGATATCAATGTTCCATCAAAAATATTAGTACATTTTTGGATATTTCTTTGAATATGTATACCCCTCATTGATTAGAATTATTCAGTGATAAACCTTAAGTGTCCATGTCTGAAGGCCAGCAAATTTTATTAAAATTTAATGAAGAACAAGGGAAATTTTGACATTCTGCTATTACTCCTTTGGCATTCGAGTTTATGTTTAATTCAGGTTTTCATAATTTGTAATGAAATAAACTTCTTCATGCCATGAAAAATTCACAAAATGTGAAGCACTGGGAGTATATGTCAGGTACACTATGATATTATTCACTGCTTAAAGAATTGCTTATGTACCATGAACTTACACTTGTGTATTGAAAAAGAAGGCAGAAGTTAATATTAGATGCTAAAGAAACAAAAAGGTTTATATTTAATTGTGGGGAACGTGGCCAGTGTTCCCTGCAAAAAGTCGGGTCCCTTTGGTAGAGTTGTAAGGGATAAGAAAATAATAGAGAGAAATGGAAAATGGAAGAAATAAAAGAATATATTGAGACAAAGATATAGTTGTATAAGTTTATGAAGATTATAGGCAAAGCGGGAGTTCAGGGGGCTCGGACCTCTCCGTTGGTCTCAAAAAGTCCCGAATGAGGTCTTACATGGTAACTTATAGGAAATAGTGAACAATTGTCAGGGGTAACAGATTTATATAATAACAGATAATATCTCTCAGGTTAACAGATTTTTAAAAGGCTTTTATAGAAGGGTTCTACAGATTTTTTAACTAATTTTATTTATGTGAGTAAACGGTTACAAAGTCTTTCAAAGGTTAATTTCTAAATTTTAAGGTGAGTTTATCATTTAAATAGAGGGGTTAAACAGAGATATGTAAGTTTCATGTTTATTAGGTTATCGTGGATGGAGACAGGTAGTCTAGAGTAGTCTAAACAAAAGCTTTGCTTTTGGCTCTTTGGGAAGTTGGCCTTTCTGGGAAGTTGTTTGTTCTGGAGGGCATTCCATCGTCAGCTCTCAGTCTA
>CAUYRB010060592.1:0-25057 GCA_963574695.1 Propithecus perrieri
GAGACCTCTGTCTCTACTAAAAAAATAGAAAGAAATTATTTGGACAACTAAAAATATATAGAAAAAATTATCCGGGCATGGTGGCACATGCCTGTAGTCCCAGCTACTCGGGAGGCTGAGGCAGGAGGATCGCTTGAGCCCAGGAGTTTGAGGTTGCTGTGAGCTAGGCTAACGCCATGGCACTCTAGCCCGGGCAACAGAGTGAGACTCTGTCTCCAAAAAAAAAAAAAACAGAAACAAACAAACAAAAAAAATCAGCTAAACACAAAAGAACACAGTAAAACAGGAATGAGGAACAAAAAACTATCATAAACATTTTTACCCCTGTAATATGCTGAAATAAAAAAAATTTAAAAAACCAAAAATACTATCATATAGAAAACAAATAGCAAAATAACAGAAGTCCCTCCTTATCAATAATTACTTTAAATGTAAATGTATTAAACTTGCTAATCAAAAGACATAGATTGGAAGAATACACTAAAAAATATAATCTAACTATATGCTGTCTACAAGAGACTCATTTTAGATCCAAAGAGACAAATAGGTTGGAAGTGAAACAATGAAAAAAATATCCCATGCAAATAGTAACCAAAAGAAGGCAGGGGCGGTTATATTAATTTTAGAGAAAATAGACTTTAAACCAAAAAAACTTATAAGAAACAAAGAAAAGCATTATGTATTAATAAGAGGTTCAACACAGCAAGATGTAGCAATTATAATATTTATATTTACACACATAATTATAAACCATTAAAGTATATAAAGAAAAAATTAATATAAATGGAGAAGCAGGCATTTCTACAATAACAGTTGGTGACATGAATACTCCACTCTGAATAATAAATAGAATAACCAGACAGAAGATAAGTAAAGAAACAGAGGACTGGAATAACACAATAAACCAAGGAGATCTAACAGACATATTCAGAATACTCCAACCCAACAACAATAGAATAAACATTCTACTCAAGTACACATGATCCATTTTCCTGGATCAACCATATGTTGGGCAAAAAATTAAGTCTCAATAGCTTTTTAAAAAGGCATGCATCATACAAATTATCATCTCCAAGCACAGTGGGATCAAGTGGAAATTAACGACAGAAGAAAAACTGAAAAGTTCACAAATGTTTGGAAATTAAACAACATATGGTTAAACAACCAATGGATTAAAGAAGAAATCACAAAGGAAATTTGAAAGTACTTAGAGATTAATGAAAACAAAAATACAACCTATACCAAAACATAGAACAGAAGAAGTGCTAAAGTTGAAATTTATAGCTATAAATGATTACATTAAAAAACAAGAAAGATCTCAAATCCACAACCAAACTTACAACTTAAGGAACCAGATAAAGAAGAAAAACCAGAACCCAAAGCTAGTAAAAAGAAGGAAATAATAAAAATTAAGGCAGAGATAAATGAAATAGAGACAAGAGAAACAATGGAAAAAAATCAATGAAACTAAAAGGTAGTTCTTCAAAAAGATCAACAAAATTGACAAACCATTAGCTGATCAACTAAGAAAAAAAGAGAAAATTCAAATAAATAAAATCAGAAATTAAAGAGAGTACATTACAACTGATACCACAGAAATACAAAAGATTATAAAAGATTACTATGAACAATTATATGCCAAAAATATGGATATCTTAGATGAGAGGGACAAATTCCTAGAAACACACACCCTTCTAAGACTGGATCATGAAAAAATAGAAAATCTGAATAGATCTATTCAGTAAGGAGATTGAATTAGTACTATGAAATTTTCCATCAAAAGGAAAGCCGTGGACCTGATGGCTTTACTGGTGAATTCCACCAGACATTTAAAGAAGAATTAACACTAATCCTTCTCAAAGTTTTCTGAAAACTTGAAGAGAGAACACTTCCTAACTCATTCTATGAGGCTAGCATTGTTCTGATACCAAAACTGGACAAAGACACTACATGAAAAGAAAACTATGGGTTAATATCCCTTGTAAACATTAATGCAAAAATACTCAACAAAATACTAGCAAACTCAATTCAGCAGCCTATTGAAAGGATTATAACACCATGGTCAAGTAGGATTTATTTCTGAAATGCAAGGATGGTTCAGCATATAAAAAATGATCAATGTAACAAACCACATTAGCAGAATGAAGGAAAAACAAAGCAGGGGGACTTCAAAACTTACTACAAAGCTGTATTAGAAATAAAAAATAATTTACATTTAAAAAAAAAACTACAAATCTACAGCAATCAAAACCCCCACCCAACAACCCAGCACATTAGTGACATCAACACTAAAGCAGTACAGAAAACATAGTAGGTAGGAGTTAGTGGCATGGACTCTGAAGCAGACAGCCTGAGTCCAAAACCTTTTGCTAGAGACATCGATGAAAGTGGTATTAAAACAGTGCAGTACTGACAGACATACAGACCAATGGAATAGAAAACAGAGCTCAGAAATAAACCCTCACATACATGATGTTTTAGTTGTTTGGGCTGCTATACAAAAATACCACAGTCTGGGTGGCTTATAAACAACAGAAATTATTTCTCACAGTTCTAGAGGCTGGGAAGTTCAAAATCAAGCTGTCAGCAGATTTGGTGTCTGGTGAAGGCTCTCTTCCCGACTCATAGATGGCCATCTTTCTGTCATGTCCTCACATGGTAGAAGAGGCAAGGGATCTCTCTGGGATCTCTCTTATAAAAGTACTAATCCCATTCATAAGGGCTCTACCCTCATGACCTAACCACCCCCCAAAGGCCTACCTCCTAATACCATCATCTTGAGGATTAGGATTTCAACATATGAATTTTAGGGAGACATAAACATTCAGTCCCATGCATAAGGTCAAGCAATTTTTGACAAGGATGCCAAGATCATTCAATGGTGAAAAGATAGTCTTTGCAACAAATGGTAGTGGGAAAACTACATGCAAAAGAATGAAATTAGATCCATACCAAAAACTGTATACTTGCTACTCCCATCTTATAGTCCAGTAGTTAAAATAATTAACTCAAAATGGATCGAATGTACAACATACAAGTATAAAACTCTTAGAAAAAAACATAAGACAAAAGCTATGATTTGGTAATAATTTTTTGGATATGACACCAATGGCACAGGCAACAAAAGAAAAAAAAGATTGGACAGACAGATTGGACTTGATGAAGATTTAAAAATTTTGTGCATCAAAAGACACTATAAATAGAGTAAAAAGGCAAACCACAGAATGGGCAAAAATATCCTCAAATTATATATCTAATAAGGGACTGATATCCAGAGTATAAAGAGAACTCTTAAAACTCAACAACGAAAACCACCTGATTCGAAAATAGGGAAAGAAATTGAATAGACATTTCTCCAGAGAAGGTAAACAAATGGCCAATAGCACACGAAAAGATGCTCAACATCACTAATCATTAAGGGATGCAAATCAAAACTACAATGAGACACTACCTTACACTCAGTAGGATGACTAACATAACATCAAAAAGAAACAAAAAGAAAAGAACAAGTTGTGATTAGAATACAGAAAAATTGAAATCCTTGCACACTGTTGGTGGGAATGTTAAATGGCATAGCCACTGTGGAAAACAGTAGGGCAGTATTCCAAGAGGAATACTAAAAAAACTGTGATAAAAATGCTTAAAAACATGCTGGTTGGCTGGGCACAATAGCTCATGCCTGTAATCCCAGCACTCTGGGAGGTCAAGGAGAGAGGATCACTTGGGGCCAGGAGTTTGAGACCAGCCTGGGCAACACAGTGAGACCCTGTCTCTACAAAAAGTAGAAAACTTAGCCAGGTGTGGTGGTACACATCCGTAGTCCCAGCTACTCGGAGGCTGAGGCAAGAGAGGATCACTTGAGCCCAGGTTACGGTGAGCTATGTTTGGGCCACTGCACTCCAGCCTAGGCAACAGAGTGAGACCCTGTCTCTAAAAAAAAAAAAAAAAAGAAAGAAAGAAAGAAAAAGAAATTGGCTCACACAGTTTTGGGGGCTGGCAAATCTAAAATCCACAGGGCAGTCTGGCAGGCTGAAAATTCCAGCACAAAGTTGGCATCTTAAGGTCTTAAGGTCTTAAGTCCAAAAGCAGTCTGGAAACAGTATTCCTTCCCCCTCAGGGGACCTTGGTCTCTTTCTCTTAAGACCTTCAACTGATTGGATGAAGCCCACTCACATTATGGAGGGTAATGACTTTACCCAAAGTCTACTGATTAAATATTAACCACATCTAAAAAAATACCTTCACAGCGACATGTAGCCTAGCCAAGTTGATGCAAAAAAATTAACTATTACAGACAAACAGAAACACATACACAAAAAGAGCCATCTAGAATAATAATAATAGTTAACATACATAAAAATATGAACACACGCAAAGCCATCTAGAGTGATAATAATAGTGTCATTCATTGCATGTACTAGGTAGGCATTGTTCTTATAATTCACATGTATTTGCTCATTTAATCCCCACAGCAAACCTTATGAGGTAAATACTGTTTATTTTTCTATTTGACAGACAAGAAAATTGAGGCAGAGAGTACTTGAATAAGTTAGCTAAGGCCATACGCTAGCAAATGGCTAAACCAGTATTAAGATTAGTAGAGTTTACTCAAAATTCATGCATTTTACCACTGAACTAGAAGAAAACACAACTCAAGAAACAGAAGGAAATTCCCCTAATTACTTCATACTAAGAACATCTTAATAATAACATGAATTCAATAAAATAATAGCATACCAATAAAATTAAAAATTAAATGAGATGAAAAAGGAAATTACTAGCCTATGAGAACAAATACGCAATGTGATTGTAAAAATGATAATTAAATTAGAAACAGCAAGGTACAGAATAGACAAAAGTGCATTACTGACACAGAAAGAAAAGAATCGAGATAATTCGAGTGAATGCAGATGAAAAGGACAAAGCAATTTGGAAGAATATTATAGACATGGGATATAATATATTACAATATTATATATTATGATCCAAAGAAAAAGACCATACTATCTTGAAGTGGGAATTCCACTCAAGATATATTCAAAGACATAATATAATAAAATTTCTCTAACATGAAGAAAGAGAATAATTTGCTATATTAAAGAGCAAGTCTCAACTCATGCATAACAAAAACAGTTCATGATAGCACAAGAAAATTAGATGCAGTATATCCAACAATAAGACATATTCTGACTGACTATTGAATATTAAAGATGAAGAAAAAAATGCCTTGTACATTCAAGCAAAAAAGCAAGGGGAAAAAAACTGTATCACCTCAGAATTCTCTGTAACACTCAATTCCACAAGACAATAGTGCAATGTCCATAAAGTTCTGTGAAAAATAAAATTTAATCTAAAAATATTATAACTAATCAAGATGTCATTTCAGCATAGAAGCCACTGACAGACATTCACTAGTGTGAAAGAACTCAGGGAATACAATATGCATGATTTCTTCTCGGAGAAGAAAAACTTTCTTGACAATGACATCCAGCCAAATAAGAGATGACTAAAAATCAACTCAAGAATGGCAACGCGAGGTTAAAAAGAATGGTAGTGAACAATGAATCTATTTAAACAGAGTGAACAGTAGACAACTAATGAAAGTATGGTAGCAAAACTGAATGTGAACGTTTTCAGCCTGAACAATGCAAAAGTAATTACATAACTGCAAAAATTGGGGGGTAGAGGAAAGGGAAGATGGGAGGAAGTTTAAGAGTGCTAACGTCCTCATCTTTCAAAACAGGGAATTAATAGATATTATATAAATATCTATTTTTAGCATTACATATTAGCATCTTAATGTTTATTCCTAAACCTTGCTTTTTAATAGTAGTCGATTCTTTTATTTATTTTTTTATTTGTATGAATTTAAGGGGTACAAATGCAGTTTTGTTATGCAGATATACTGCGCAGTGGTGAGGCCTGGGTTTTAGTGTAACCATCCATTAAGTCATTTTTCATCCCTCACCCCCTCCCATTCTTTTGGGTCTCCAATGATCATTATTCCACACTCTATGTCCATGTGTACACATTATTTAGCTCCCATTTGCAAGTGAAAATACGTGGTATTTGACTTTCTGAGTTGTCTTTTATGGAAAAATATCTTGATGGAGAAATATTTTTCACTTTATTTTTGTTTTTCTTCTACTAAAGTCAAAGAAAATATAAAAACTACTTTTCATTAAAAATACTTCCTAGGGTCTCATCCTATTTTCATAATTTTTATTTCTCTATTGTTCTATCCTTCTAAATGTATAATATACAGACAATGATATTCACAACGAGATCCATTTAATGCTAAGTGTGGCCATTTCTGAGTTTGGGATAATTTTTTATAAAAATATTATTGTACTTTTCTGCATTGCTTGATTTTCTATAAATAATATGTCTTATTTTACAAAAACAATCAGATGACTTTTTTTCCCTTTAAAAATTATGAGCAGGCCGAGCATAGTAGCTCACGCCTGTAATCCTAGCACTCTGGGAGGCCAAGGTAGGAGGATTGCTTGAGCTCAGGAGTTTGAGACCAATCCGAGGAAGAGCAAGACTCTCTACTAAAAAAAATCTCTACTAAAAATTGAAAAGTTAGCCAGGAATTATGGCCCGTGCCTGTAGTCCCAGTTACTAGGGAGGCTGAGGCAGGAGGATCATTTGAGCCCAGGAGTTTGAGGTTGCAGTGAACTAGGATGATGGGCGACAGAGTGAGACTCTGTCTCAAACAAACAAACAAGCAAACAAAAAATCAAAAAAAGCAAGCAAGCTATGAGAAAGCTAAAAAGAAAAAAAAAAAAACACTCTTTTAAAATTGTATAAATAAAAAATAAAAAAATAAATTGTGAGCAGTACACCAGGATGTTAATAGTAGGTCATTCTGAGTGATGAGAAAATGGACAATGGTATTTTTTTCTTTGTACTTCTCTACAAGTTAACTTGCAAGTATAAAAAATGAGGTATTAACTACTTTGTTCACCATTCTACTCATGAATTTAGCATGAATTAGGAACACATGTACTTTATTAATATGTTTATGTTCTAGGAAATAAAACAGGTAATAATAAAGAGTGTAAATATCTCAAGCCCTACAATGTTTAAGGAGAAAGTGTGTCCGAAAGTGCATGATCATACCAGAAGCACTAAATTAAAAATCAATGAATAACATGGAATAAGCGGGAAATGTATTCTTGGATCAAATTTTTATCTCGTTATTTTTTTATTACTGAATCTAGGAAATAAACTTTATTTCATGTACTGTGGCACATTTACAACATATGGCATCTGAATAAACTTACAAAACTGTTAATATTGAGCTAATAGTTTAGAAATTATGAAATAACTGTCTTTTTTGTTGCCTCATAAACATATCAGCAACTGAGAAACAAAAAACTAATCTAAAATTCCCCACTTTAGGTATAGAATTTTATGAGATGAAGGAGAATATTATCACATATTTTCTTATATTAAAATAACGATAATAACAGCAGAAGGATAAACCTTAAACCTGAAAATAAATGGTACTAAAAAAAGAGGGTGGAGAGACGGGGATTGAAGCTACACTTACTTAAATATATTATGTTTTTAATATTTGAGTTTGGAACCATGTATTTTACATGATTCTAAAATTAAATTTAAAAGTTAATCCCTATAACTCAAGAACAAAATGAGTAAATGAACCTACCTCTGTAAGGTTGGTAGTGTAACCATATAGGGAAAAAATTTTAAAGTGATTTCACAACACATTAATTTGATTTAATATACCTAGTGTGATATGTCCTAAAGATTAAAAGAAGAACAAAACTGCAAACAAAAACTTTTAATCTGTTGGCATTGTGTATCAGGATAAAGTAAATCAACATAATCATGTTGATGTCACTGGGAACTGGGATTTTTGGTATGCAAAAAAAGATGCAGAATAGATTAGATTAAGTAAAAACTCTATGATATCCTGATTTAAATAGAAAGTATATGTTCATGATTTTACACACACACATGCACACACACACACACACACACTTCTCAGCTCTGTCATTGAAAAGGTCTTGAAGTGATAAAGAACTCAATAACAATGTGCACCCATAATGCCCAGATTATGATCTCTAATTACCATCTTTAATTCTAAGAAGATTAGGGCCCCTTAAAGGCAGATTCCAGGTCTGAAGCAGGAACTGCATAACTTAGACCTAAAACATTTGTCATACCAAAACCAAAAAAGCCATCGAAGCCTACTAAAGGCATATTAAAAGTCTCAGTAGCCAATTTGAAGTGTCACCTGATGGCCAAGAATGGGATAATTTGAGCATCAATTAGAAGAATGCTTGTCATGGGATGAATATAGTCAGCCCTCCGCATCCCATGTGGTTGGGCTCCACATTCATGGTTCAACCAACAGTGAATCAAAAATATTCAGTGGTTGGGTGTGGTGGTCCACACCTGTAATCCCAGCTACTTGGGAGGCTGAGACAGGAGGATCATTTGGGCCTGGGAGTTCAAGAACAGCCTGGGCAACATAGTGAGACTCTGCATCAAAAAAGAAAAAAAAAAAAAAAGAAAGGAAGGGAAAAAAAGGAAATTCAGGAAAAAAATTGCATGTGTACTAAACATGTACAGACTTTTTCCTTGTCATTATTCCCTAAACAACACAGTATAACAACTATTTACATAGTATTTACATTGTATTAAGTACTATACATAATCTAGAGTGATTTAAAGTATATGGGAGGATGTGCATAGGTTATATGCAAATACTATACCATTTTATATCAAGGACTTGAGCGTCCACAGGCTTTGGTATATTCAGGAAGTCCTGGAACAAATTCCCCATGGAAACTGAGGGATGACTTTATTTCAAGATTAAAAAGTCGACTTACCAACTCATTATTTTCAAAATTGGTAGATGGAAGTGATCGAGTATTTAGCCCATCTTTTCTGTATTAATCATGCCTTTAACTAAATAGTTCTTGGGAAAAAAGTTTCTCCTTATATGAAAGAAATGGTCCAGCCAATAAATAAATAATGAATGACAAAATCAGAGTAGCACTATTTTGAAAATACTAATGAATCAATGAATCTAAAAATGATAATGGCTGCTAACTACTCAAAAGGAGAAACAAACCAGGTATCATGTGCTTCCTAACAGAACTGTACAATATACCTAAATATTTGCAAGGTAGCCCTACCACAAAAAAGAAAAAAAAAGAGCCTACATAGGATCAAGCTTCTAGATACAACTATCAATTAATAGGAAATAGACTATAGTTGGGGCAGAGGAACAAGTTAAAAGGCAATCAGCAAACTCCAGAATGCAGAACTCTCTCTTGTGCTGCTTTCTCAATATACTGCATGAGAGAGAGAGAGAGAAAGCTAGACAACTAAAAATTAGGGGAGATTTAAGAGATATGCAATGGGCTGATGTTTGTGTCCCCTCAAAATGCATATGTTGAAATCTTAACCCCTAAGGTGATGTTATTAGGAAGCAGGGCCTGTGGAAGGTAATTAAATCATGAGGATGCAGCCCTTATGAATGGGATTAGTGACCCCATAAAAGGGACCCCAGAGGGCTCTGTTGCTCTCTTTCTGCTACGTGAGGATATAACAAGGAGATAAGATGGCAGTCTGTAACCCGAAAGAGGGCCCTTACCAGAACCAGATCATGCTGTTGCCCTGATCTCATACCTCCAGCCTTCAGCATTGTGAAAAATACATTTCTGTTATTTATAAAGTACCCAGGCCATGGTACTTTGTTATAGCAGCCTGAACTAAAACAAGACATATGAACCAATTGTAATATATGGACTTCATTACAATTCTGATTTCAACTAGTAAAGTGTGTGGGGAAGAATTATAAGACAATGAGAAATATTTCAATGTTGACTGGATACTTAACGTAAGGCATTATTTTACGTTGTTTAAGGTGGGATAATGGCAAGGTTATGTTATTATTTTAAAAAATCCTTACCTTTTCTATAAACATTCTGAAATATGTACCCTTGAAATGACGAGATGTCTGGGATTTGCTTCAAAATAATCTGAGTTGAGGGGAAATTGGAAGGGTTGCAGATGAAACTTGGAAATTGTCTCAAGTGGATGATTCTCTCTACTTTTGTATGTGCTTATAATTTTCCATATAAAAAGTTTTGAAAACAAAAATTAAAATGCTCACATTGTGAGGCTAGGCCTAAAGAAATGAGAGAGATCAGGAGAATTTCCAAATTCACGGTTAGTTAAGAAAGAACAATAAATATTAGAGGAAAAAAGTATTACTGGTTTAACCGAGCTGCAAAAATTTATTTTGCTTATGCACTATACTAAAAAAATCTTAATTACTTGAAAAAACACAGTACTAAGTAAAGGAGAGAAAACAAGTCCACCAAAGATGCAACACCACTTAATTCATTTAGGGATGAAATAAATGTGTCTGCAAGGCAACCATGGGCTCACAGAAAGTGGTGATTTCTGTACAAATGTTATTTGTCTAATAATTTTGTGCTGTTAATGACCACCCGGTTAGCTTCTTCCCTGTATTTGTTTTCATATACAGGAGAAATCTATGAATGATTCGTGGAGTCCTTTAGTGACACTGGTAAGGATCTTTTACACTGTCTTGCTGGTTTCCTAGTCTTCAGCAAGAAAGGATACGAGAGAAGACAAAACTTCCTTTTCCAACCCCTACTCTTGGATGTAGCAAGGAAGTGGATTTAGCCAGTTTAGATATCCTAGAATAGCACTGATGGAAGAGTAAGTTCTACATGCAATGCCCCGTTTAAATTCTCCTTTCTCCAAAATGTAAAGTAAATCTACCCATCGTCTGAAATACTATGGGACTAAAAGTCCCTTTGTAATGCTGAAGAAATGCCAGTCTTCTAGTTGATTTAGGAGAAGGATGTTCTGGTCATAAAAAGATGCTGTATCTCAACAACATTTAACACAGTTTGAAGATGAAAATAGGAAAAAAAAATGCTTCCCCCCACCCCCAACTGAAGTGCTCCTTTCTTAGCCTGATTTCCAAGGTCATGTTTTAATGCCTGAAGTTATTGGCTGTCTCAAAAGTGCAACTTATCCTGAGGTCCCAAGGGACAGAAAAGTTGCCGAAGTCCAAGGAATGAGTCACTTTGTTCAATTTTGATGAGTAATCTCGGGTGTCACGAAACCCCGTTCGGAGAAGGCGAGGGGAGGGGGCGTCAGATCTGCAGACGGAAGACAGGCCGCTCGGGATTGGGTGGCGAGACCTCGATTTTCCTAACATTGCGTCATTTCGAACCCAATTGGGTCCAGATGTTATGGGCATCGACGAGTTACCGTCTCGGAAACTCTCAATCACGCAAGCGAAAGGAGAGGAGGCGGCTAATTAAATATTGAGGAGAAAGTCGCGTGGGGAGAGTACCGTCACGTGGGTCCCGGGGCTCGTCGAGCCTGGGATAAATACGGCAGGGCACCCAGCAGGCAAAAGAGCGCGCTCGGAACCCTCCTTCGCCGCCGCTGCCACCGAGAGCGCGGAGCCCAGCGAGCGCTCAGACCAGCCCGAGGGACCCCGCGGGCCTGTCCGCCGCAGTAAGTGCCCGCGCCTCCCGCCCTTCCCTCCCGCCGCGCCGCCGTCCGAGGTGGCAGCTGGCAGCCCCAGGTGCGCCGCTGCGGCGAGGGACAGCGGGGAGACCAGTTCCCCAAATGCCAACGCCCCTCTTTGTCTTTCACCTGCAGAGCCTCCAGGTTTGAAGGTGTGGGTCGGTGGGTTGGGGGCCGGGGAGAGTTGGGAACCAGGGAGAAGAGGATGTGAGAGTCTTTAGGGCGCGATTCTCTCTCCTAAAGGGCACAGGCAAGACTTTAGCCCTTCAGCTTTTTATCTTCCTTCTACCGAGCCTGAGTTCCGTTGTGGGGCCGAAAATTTTGCTGCCCTAACTCTTGGGTCGTCATCCCCGATATACATATGTTCGTTTTCTCTCCTCGGTCTCTTCTTTCTCACTCTTCCTAGCAATCCAACATGAAAATCCTCGTGGCCTTGGCAGTCTTTTTTCTCGTCTCCACTCAACTATTTGCAGAAGAAATCGGAGCCAGTGATGATCTGAATTATTGGTCCGACTGGTCTGACAGTGACCAGATCAAGGTGAGACCCCGTCCTGGGATGGCCCGTGCCATTCTCCCTGGGCTTGGGAGCTGTCGCCTTCCCCCGCGGTAGCACCCTAGTTAGCCTGGCAGGCACGGCGACCGCGACAGGAGGCAGGAGGCGCGCGGCGGGGTGTAAACGGGCGTTATTGCCCGGTTCCGCACGGGATCGTGCGCCCACAATTCCAGTATCCTCCTGAGGGCTGCACGGTCCGGTCCAGGAACTCTCTGGAGGAGGGGAGGCCTCCGTAGCGAGCCCGGGAGCCTCACCAGGTTTCACTCCCAGTAAGGGGACCTTGAGGGCTCATTCCGCTGCACGGCCCGAGCGTCCGGACACGCTGGGCACCGGCGGAGGAGCCGGCGCCGGTCGCCCGCAGAAGCGGGAACACCCGCGAGCTGCGGGGCATTTGCGGGCGTGGGAGGTGGGGGAAGTCAACTTCCTGCCTTGACATTTATTTTGCCCACCCGAGGCCGTAGCTTCAAGTGTCCGTGGTTCTCAGGCTATTGGCGCGAGGGAACACCTCGGGGAAACAGTGAAAGTCGTGCGGTGCAGGTCGCTTGTAAAGCGTTGTCACCCTTCGCTACCCCAACCCTCCCCTCCCCCCACACACCTGTGGGCATGAAGGCCGGTGAGGGGTCTCCAAAGCCGGCACCAGAGCCAAGACAAAGACAGGTGGCGGCGCGGCCGATGAGCCAGTCCCGGGGCTGGGAGGAATAGCGGAAAGCGCTCGGGGCTTGAGGACCGCGCGCCAGCGGCTAACTCTCCAGGGCAAGCTTAGGGGAGGCGGCGGCGCCGGCCCCGAATTCCGCAGGGACGGGCGGAGACAGGGGGAGCCCCCGACAGACCCCCGCTCAGACCTGTCATGGAAGCCGGCTTCTCCCCTTCCGGGGCTGAGCGCACCACAAGGCAGCCATGGCTCGCCTGGGGCTGGAGCGTACCACGGGGACCGCTCGGGTTGCCTACACGCCCGTTTGTCCGTGCGTCTGTCCCCTAGGAGGAGCTGCCGGAGCCCTTTGAGCATCTTCTGCAGAGAATGGCCCGGAGACCCAAGCCTCAGCAGTTCTTTGGATTAATGGGCAAACGGGATGCTGGTGAGATGGGCAACTGTCCCTAGGTTTCTTGGGGCTACCCGCCCTGTCTGCTTACTGGTCCCCGGAGCACCCAAGTGTTCCTTGCTCTTTGAGTAGAGATTTCCACCCCAAGAGAGGTGTTACTTCCCTCCCTCGGCGTGACTCTGGCCCGCACCTCACTAAGACATGCACAGGCCGGCGGAGGGAGGGAGAGATTTATTTCGCATGCCTCACAGTATCAGAGTGACCAAACGCACCCACAGCAACTAACCTTAGGGCCTCCAGGAGGTAGTCCTCTGAATGATCCAAGCGCATGTGGAAGCTGGCTTTATAGCTTTCCCTGGGGTTAGGTGAGACTTGGCTGCCCATTGTCTCATGATAGAAATATTCAGTTTGCTTGAATTCATCGCACCATCAGTGAAACGTATGAATAGTTAATGCCAGTTCGTCTCTTGTCAGATTCCTCAATTGAAAAACAAGTGGCCCTGTTAAAGGCTCTTTATGGTAAACATTTCTATGAATCTTTACTACTGCGAATGCACATGTAGGAAAGTGAATAAAATCTTTTATGGGCTGAAATACAAGATCTCGATTATGCCTGTTTAATAAGGAGATGGATTTGCATACCTCTCTCTCTATCACTTTCTCTTTCTCTGTCTGAGTGTTAAATGGGTGTCCAGCCATGAAGATGGGCGGTGGTGTAGCCTTACAGTTAACAACAGGCCTCAAGAATCTCATAGCCTGGGTTTGAATCCATGGCCCATAGAAGGCATTTAATAAATATTCCTTTTGTTTGTCAAAACATTTGGTTTTATTAGTAATAATTTGGTTAGCATTTATAAATGGAAAATGTTACATATTTTGAAAATTAACTTATTTTATAATTCTCCTTAAAAGATATAATATAGCTTCTTTAACACAAATCTATATGTGTTTGCTAATTTTATCTTTTTTTTAGGACATGGCCAGATTTCTCACAAAAGTAAGTTCAAAATTATTTTGACATTTATCAAATTTAAATGTAAAATTATACTGAATTCCACTTTATATAATGTCTTACCTTATTTTCTGTCATAACTTAGGACAATATTTTTAATTAAGACAATATAAGACTGGGAAAGACTCATGTTACATATAGAATATGATCGTTTAAAGCTCTGTGGTTTAGACATATCATACTTACCCAAAAGATGCATTATGTAAAAAAAGAAAAAGTCTTTTAACACCTATAAATTGTTAGTTTTAGATAAAGATTTCAATCTTAGGGTTAAAAATTCACCACATACATTCCTCTTAACCCCTGCCCCATGCCCACCTCCACTACAAAAAAAAAAAAAAACCAAACGAGCATTTATAGGTATCTTCTAACTCATCATAGTATGCTGAGTCCCATAATGACGTCATTTATTAGGGTCATCCAGCAGCAAATTAAGTGGAGTGAGTACCTAAGTAGAGAATTCATACTAAAGATAAAGACATATAGAGATACAGTTTTTTGATCCCATAATTGAATGGGAAACCTCAATCAGTGAAACATTTCTTAGGGCAGTGAAGATGGCAGAATTGTGGCACTTTAGGGTCATTAGATTTCAGCTTCCCAGTTATTGGAGCCAGAGTTGACAAGAGGTCTCAGGGGTTCATCTTTATCATATTGTCCACTCACATATCCTGCCTTGGATTTGGTTCACCGGGTGGCAGAGTAGGCCACATTAGGGTAGCAACCCTAGTCTCAACTAATATGATAAAAACCCAGAGAAATTGTCCCACTAGAGTTAAAATAATAACCTTTGCCGAAGGTTTTACCTTTGAAAATGAATAAATCTTATTCATATTTACTTTCTAAGGATTTGACTTTCAAGAGAGTTATATATAGCAAAATTCTATGTCATAAAAATAAATGTATTCTATTCATGTCAAAACTAATGCACTTTTCCAAAAGAAGTATTTTTTTTAAAATTCAATAAAATAAGAAGAGTGAGCTTTTAGAAGATTATAATTATCAAGGATAGGAATCTGATTTAACTAAGTTTCAGTTGCTGAGAAATACAATATATTCAATAACATGAAGAAATAAGCCTGGCTATTTCTCTCACACACAATGTGACATTGACTCCCTAAATATCAAAGCTAGCTCAAATAGCAATAATATTTAAAACTTTATATAATAGATAAAAATAATATGAATAAAGGGTACTTGCTAATATTTAGATACACAATTTAGAAAAGTGCTTTCGCTGTATTGTTTTAGTGTAATTTATAAAACTTACAAAGAATTTTTATTTCTTCAGGCTCATCGAAACTTGAAATAGATACATATTTATTATATAGGCATATATTCAGGGGCTTGCTTTTTTTTTGTACTAGTTATAACAGTTTGTTTTCTCAAAGATATACATATTAAAATACCCCTAAATGTATTTTTCCAGGGCATAAAACAGATTCCTTTGTTGGACTAATGGGCAAAAGAGCTTTAAATTCTGGTATGTATAAAATCATGACGGAAAATAGACAGTATCTCAAATCTTTTCTATTCTTTTTTTCCTAAGGCATAGTTTTCAGAGTATTAAAAAGGAATAATAGACTTAAAGTGAGTATTTATGGTGAAAAAAAAATCTAATTGTAGTACTTGTGGTGAAAAAAAAAATCTAATTGTAGTACTTGTAACCAAGAATTGGATTTATAGCTGATTAAACTAATATTACCACAATATCAGTATTTCTCTTAAACCACCAGCCTTACCAGTGTCTGCCCTAATTAATCATTACTCAATCTGAATCTTTGGGCTAATCTAATACTCTTGCCTGTAGATGTGTTAAATAGCCACATTTCACCTTACTGAACTAAAGGGTAGAGGGTGCAGGGAGGCATGAGATCCATTTTCACTTGTTACCAAAGTAATTCGAAAGTTTTAGATGTTACATTGCAATCTTCCAACACAAAAATAAATAAACAAAACAAACAAATCCTTTATAGAAATTACTTGCTCTTTATGAAGTCGTAGAAGCTCAAAATCTAAGCGTCCTGATGGATGTTGGAGAGGATGAGTGTGGTCTGTTCCAGTGTTTTCAAAAAGGAACACAATCAAACCATCCTCAAGTGTTATAAATCAATTCTGGTTATAAAACCCTTAGAGAGAAGGGAAGCACAATTCTCATAGCCCATTTTAATTCCAAACGACTCTTTCACATGATATAAAGGCTGCATGTTTCCTCTCTTCTCTTTAGTTTCTCTCTTCTCTGGAAATGCCACATACATATATCTAAAAACCTTTCTTTCTTAACACACTCATCACACTGTTTTCAAGGTGAAATATATCATTCCCCTACATCATTTTCATGTAAACGTTTTGTTAAGCACATTCAGGCCTTATAGTCCTCTGCTTAGGCTCCTTTGAAAAGCTATTCAAATTCTCTCTGTTTTACCTTCTATGAAAATCGAATGAAAATACTAATCATCTAGTTAATTAGAAAGTAATTGGCAGCTGTCTAGAAAATAATCAGTAGTTTCTAGAAAATCTATAAGATGTACTGGCTTAATTCTTAATTATCTGTATTCATGCAAAAATAATTATCCTAGTTTTTTTTTTTTTTTTTTTTTTTTAGTTCTCCACTTTCCAAATTTAGACACTACCTTTGTATTTCCTCACCTTTAATTTCGGGGCTTCTCGAGTGTACGTTTTAAAGAACTAATCAGTGTGCCTAATGAAAACCTTGTAATTGTTTTATTAATATATATTATCTTCCAGCTTTTGGAAGTGAAATATAAATTTAAACCACAGTGGCTTTTATTTGTATCAGTATATACTAGTCCTCATATAACTGTGGTTTTCTTGAAATAACAGTCATCAAGTCTCCGTTTCCAGAATTGATATAGGTTTCAAAACATGCTTGACTTTATAAATAATATAGATACTGTGCAATTAAGAACAGATGAATTGCTGTTAAATGTGCTTAAAGTAATAACATAGTTATAGTGAATGATAAATAGAATCATTTCCTGAACCAGAATCAATTTATAACTAAATCTTTGTTCCTCCATTTTAGTTAAGAAAATATAAATGTGAAAAAAATGGGCAAAAATGTATCCATAGTCAATCAGGTATCTTTTTATATATTCATTTGATCCTTTTGTGGTCATAGACCACCCAGACAATCTGATAAATGTAGACACTCTCTCCCAGAGAAACCCTCCATCAGCTCAGACACACAAAAGTTTACATATGGTTTCAGAGGGTACAAGGACCATGTAGGAAACTCTGCTTCCATACAAGAGGACATTATGTTCCAGCTAAATCACTATTCTCTCTTCAGTTAGTTTATATTGGTATTCATCTCACTTCTCTGAGGAACAGAGTCATATTACCAAAAGTTTCACAGAGACTGAACTTGTGCTAGTCATCTTCCTCCTAATATAAACAAATCAGAATGAGACACAAACTGTTTCCCTCCTTCAGAACTGTCCAGTTTTGGGCTCAGATTGTTCCATCTCAGACATGCTTACAAAATTGATATAAAATGTTCATCTTATTGTTAACCTCCCTTAAGGAATGGTTGAATGTTAAAGGTCAGTGTTTAAAAGGCGAAGTGATAACACTGGTGCCTTTTCCTACCTTCTCTCTCAACAAACCTCACTGAGGAAACTGGTCAAAGTAACACCTACCATTCCTACAGATCTTTCTATTGTTTCTATTTAAATTCAATATTTTATATAGGGCATACTGAATTTCAAAAAGCACAGTAGTTTCACCATACTATAAATTTAAGTGTATAAAGTATTGGCTAAGATGATTGAAAATAGCCTAGGTATTCTGATCACAATAGTCTGATTCTTACCCTTTTGTGGTTATAGATGCCTTTGAAATTATATATAATATAAAATATAACAGAATTTGGCATTTTTTGGTCCAGATTGTCAAAGTACTTGAATTACTTGCTAGCTATATGGTAAATACCCTTTGAAGCAGTATTAATCTTTCACAGGCCATTAAGGTGCTAGGAGGTAAGTTAAACAGTGTTACATTTAGATGGCTCAGTTGACTTATGTACAGAGAATGGGCTGTTTTTAGTCTCAAGGATAATCCATCACTGGGAAGTATCCACAAGAGAGGAAGAGACTCTCACACCATTGGGTGCCTCTAGTACAGAGATCGGCAAACTTTTCTGAAAAGAACCAGATTGTAAATATTTTGGACTTTATGAGCCATGTAGTCTCTGTAGCAACTACCTAAATCTGCCTTTCTAGGCCAAAGCAGCCATAAACAATACATAAATGAGTGGGTGTATCTGTGTTTCTATAAAACTTTATTTATAAGAACAAATGGTAGGCTACATTTGGCCCATGGCCTGTAGTTTGTTGACCCTGTCCTAGAATTAAAGTCCCACATTTCACTTTCATCCTGCTACTATTCCTGGTTACTTCAGACATTGTCCTTTCTATACCTCTCCATGGGTGTCTGCCACTGCTGGAGAAAGCTGCTGAGAATCAGCATTGCAATATACTAGAAACACGCATTTGGGGCAAATAACCAGAAAAAAAAAAAAAAGAGTTCTGTGGTTAGATCACTTACAATCAGGATAGAGACTGAGGCAAGATTGAAAGATATGTAGTAAAATTCTTAGAAATACTTCAAGAGAGGAAAAAAGTCATTATGAGTTTAAAATAAATTACTATATGCCTTGAACTTTGTTTAACTCCCTCCATGAATCCTTTTAAAAAACACTTTATCTCCTCTTTTTCTTCCAGTGGCTTATGAAAGGAGTGCAATGCAGAATTATGAAAGAAGGCGCAAATAAACTACCTAACATATTATTTATTCAGCTTCATTCATGTCAATGGGCAATTAAAGGTAAAATAAGACGCTCACTATGAGGAATAATTATTTATTTGATAACAATTGTTATTTTGAGTTGAAAACTCAAAAAAGGTGTTTATTTTTCATATTGTGCCAATATGTGTTGTAAACATGTGTTATAATTCTAATATGATGACTCCCTCAGAAGTTGGAATCAGTGATAATTTTGCAACAAAGCACAGTGTTCAATGAATTGTAGAACCCTGTCAATGATATAGTCTCCAAAGAAAGAAAGAATTGCTCTGAAGCAGTCATACCAGCTACTGCTAAAACTTCCGACAATCTCGTGCTTCCCTATTTTTTTCATGGTGAAAATATACTGAGATTTTGGTATCAAACTATATTTGTATCCTTGAAGCATGTTTCATGTTTGTGACTATATAGAGATGTTTTTAAGAGTTTTAATGTGACTCTAAGGTCTTCATTCCATTGTATGATGTGTTGTGATAGCTAACATTTTAAATAAAAGAAAAAATATCTTGAAGATTTTGTCATGTTCTTTTGTTAACATTTATGTCATATCGGCAACCTTTCTTTTAGTAAACCAAATATGTTCAAGCTGTTTTGTCTATAATGTAATTTCTCTCTCTCTCTCTCCCTCTCCCTCTCTCTTTCTCTCTCTGTCTCTCTCTCTCTCTCTCACACACACACACACACACACACACACACACACACATATATGCATTTTTTTGCTAAGCCATTTGACTTGAGATCATTCATGGAGAAAACAATTGCATTTTGGAATCCAAAGAGGAAAGGCTAAATTCTGGTTATATATGTCAATTATTCACTTTTACAAGTAGGATAATAGTCTTTTTTAAAGATGCATTTCACACATTTCACTGTTTATTTTCTTGTTGAGTGAAACATCAGCACACTATCATTCAGCCCTGCTTGGAGCCCAGCTATAAATGCACCAGTGCGTGAGTCTCACTAGAATGAAGATATCAAACCAAACTCTCACAAAAGTTGTCAGAAGATGATATAGAAAGATGAGGAACTGATAATATGGCATTGCCCTCATAGCAAAAACAAGAACCCCTTTCCAGAATGTCTAAGAAGTGCCTGTGAATTGCTAACACCAATAGCGCTCTCTCTGGGAAGCACGTGCATCAGGAATAAATACGAAGCAATGAGAGGGATGCCCATGCATATTTGTTTAAGGGGAAGGATTGCTAAGAGTCCCTGGAATCATTTTCTGATTGTATGAGAGTGTGCAATACTGACCCGTGGTGAAACAATGTAGGACAAGCACTGTTCAGTGAAGTAAAATATTATGAATTTGGCCTGGACTGATGACTATTGTTGCCCAATGAAACCATTTGGAGGAGAGGAGAGCTAAAGCATGTTTTAACGTTTTTTGTCTTTTTTTTTGTTTGTTTTTTGTTTTTTTTTGAGACAGAGTCTCACTCTGTTGCCTGGGCTAGAGCGCCATGGCGTCAGCTTAGCTCACAGCAACCTCAAACTCCTGGGCTCAAGAGATCTTCCTGCCTCAGCCTCCCGAGTAGCTGGGACTACAGGCATGCGCCACCATGCCTGGCTAATTTTTTTTTTCTATATGTATATTTTAATTGTCCAGCTAATTTCTTTCTATTTTTAGTAGAGACGAGGTCTCGCTCTTGCTCAGGCTGGTCTCGAACTCCTGAGCTCAAACGATCCACCCACCTCGGCCTCCCAGAGTGCTAGGATTACAGGCGTGAGCCACCGCGCCTGGCCAGCATGTTTTAACTTTTACATCTTCAGTTGAATAGTTCATTTTTAAAAAAACTCTCCAACTAATATTCCATATTACACAACACATTTAAATATCACAAATTATATAATGGTAAACAAAATGGAGAAAAACAGAGTCGTGCAGAGCCCTACTCCCCAACAGCAACATTTAACCCTCTATTGATAATAATTGTAATAAATAATCATAATAATAGCTAAAATTATATAGACATTTAATCACCCAATGAAGGAAACATTATTCTATTTTTTTTTTCTTTTTTTTTGAGACAGAGTCTCACTCTGTTGCCCATGCTCGAGTGCCGTGGCGTCAGCCTAGCTCACAGCAAACTCAAACTCCTGGGCTCAAGCGATTCTCCTGCCTCAGCTTCCCGAGTAGCTAGGACTGCAGGTATGCGCCATCATGCCTGGCTAGTTTTTTCTATATATTTTTAGTTGTCTGGCTAATTTCTTTCTATTTGAGATGGGGGTCTTCCTCTTGCTCAGGCTGATCTCGAACTCTTGACCTCAAGAGATCCTCCCGCCTGGGCCCCCCAGAGTGCTAGGATTACAGGCGTGAGCCACAGGAAGTATTATTCTTATTATTATTATCATCATTTTATAGATGCGGACATGAAGCTTAAGGAAATGCTGTGGTCAGCGATTATGATATGAGAGGAGTCAAGATTAGAAAGAAATTAAGGGGGAAGTAGTAAAGCAAATTAATACCTGACAATGAAATTGATTAAATAAATTGGTATATTGATGCAACAGAATATTATGCAGTCATTTAAAGTGACATTATGGTGAATAAATAATGTGGAACAACATATATGGTATGTGGTTAGAGACAAAGCAGTATTTGTGTAATATATATATATATATTTCTATGCAGATATTGTAACAAGAGGAACAATGTAGTGGATAACACAGTAGGTTTTAGAGCCAAACTGCTCAGGTTTGAATCTTGGCTCCAAGATTACATAATGGCTTTGTAGTAATGGGCCTTAACTTGTCTTTGTCTTATTTTCCTCATTGTCAATAAAATTGGAATAACAATACTATCCCTGGGTTTAGGTAAAAGTTGAGTAAAATTATGCATGTAAAGCTTGGAGAATAATCTCTCACACACAGCGAGTGTTCAGTGAATGTTACCTGTCGTCATTGGTAGCTATTCTCCAAAATGCCGGCGAGAAAATCGTACTATATTTTAGCCACTGAAATTTTTTTGTAGGAACACTGAATAAGCAGCAGGGTGGGTTTTTAAATCTTTTCCTTACAAATGAAATCTAGGGCTACATCACACATTGTGCAGTGTTTTGTGCTGCCTGTCACTGTACCAGATAGTCTCCAAGGCACCTTATTGCTCTGAGATTCTATAAATTACTGCAGCCTGCTCTCTCAGTGCTACATAGAGACATGCATCAGGGAGACCTCACTCATGCCTGCTTTCCCAGCAACAACATGAATAGGGAAAGGGAGAGAAACTTCACTTTAAGTTTCTACTCATAAAACATTTATTATTACTTTTCTTTTGTGGCATATGCTTATTTTCTTTAACTAAAATAAGTTTTCTTTGCCTATATTTTTTCTTAAATAATTTATTCTGTTGTGAAACAGCAAAAATATCAAGCTATATAATTAAGTTACCTATATGCATTATTGCTTTGGAGTTTTTGTTTGTTTTGGTTTTGTATTGGTCAGCATCCAGTGGAAAATAAAGGATCCTCAAGCTAATTTGAGGAAGGCTTAATAAAGGGACTAATTACAAAGGTGCAGCCAGAGTGTAGAGAAGCCAGCAATGGAATATGGTTCTTTGCCACACCCTTGGGAGCAGCTGCTACCCCTAGTCCAGAAGGATCAAGGAAGGAAATAAGGGTCTCTGTATGCAAAGGGCTGTCTGACGGCTGCTGTCTTCAGTAGGGAGGATGCAGGCAAAACAACGTGATGGGTGTAGGGGTGGGAAGGAGAGTGGGGAGGCCAGAAAATAAATATTCCAACCTCCCTGTCCCACTGTCTGATCTCCTGTTGGTGCCTCCCAGTGGGAAACCCAACTGGAAAACAGAGGACTAAGAGCTCTGGATGCTGTCTACACAGGGAAGCAGCACATGCAAGGCACTAGAACAGGTGGAGAAAGCTGGCAGGCACATTGGGAGGGGAGAAATGAAGATACTCAGCACATTGTGTGCCCCATTGTCTTGAATCAAAAGGAAACTAATAAGCAGAAATTCAAATAAATAAAGGTACACAGTAAAAGCAAAAGTTCTCCTCTGGACACCCAATGCTACTTTCCAGGGATATAGTTTCATATGGACCCTATCCAAATAAGCAAACAAAAATAAGAATATCTTATTTCAATTTGAGCATATGCTGAAACTCTCCTTATAACACAAAATCATTATTAATGATTTTTAACAGATACAATTTTAAAGAAGTTAATAGGTATGCTGAAATTCATGAAAAACAAAGGAAAGACTTTAAGTGGATCAGAAATTATATGGATTTCTAAAATGAAAGCACATAGGCAGTCACAACACTAAGCCACAGCCCTAGCAGGGAATTGCAGAGGCTACAGGGGAAGGTGCCAAGCCCAGAATAAGGAAATGACTGCTGCAAAAAATAGACTTCTCATCAGCAATGCTGGATGCCATGAGATAAGGGAACAAATTACTCCAAATTCTTAAGGAAAATAATATTTTGCCAAACTATCATTTAACAGTGAGGATGGATTTGTGGAGGAAGAAAAGCCAACTTAAAGCCTTTATTAAAACCATTGCTAAACGAGAACAGCTCAAAATAGCTGTTCCACTGGAGAGCAAACAGGCTAAAGAAGTTAAGTATTGGACTGATGATGGTCAGTCAACATTTTACTATATTCTGAGAATTGTTCACTGTTCCAATTCAGAGAAGGTATGGGGAACTTGGGCTGTATTAGTCATGGGACAGGATTCGGTGACAGCGAAACTGAAGCTAAGGTTTTACCAGTTGTTAGTAGTCAATTTGGGTTTAGCAGAAAGTGTGAGAAGGAAGAGATGGGGGTCCAAATATTACTAGGGTCAGTGGAATAAATTCAGTTATTCAGGTTCTTTCATAATTTAAGGGCATTTTCAAACATAGCAATCTGGTGCTATATAGTCTTGTAGAGGAGCTACGAAAATCAGTTTCCTATTCTACTTGGGACCATGCAGCACACAGTGAGGGTAACTGGGGCCTGGAATAACTGTACACCAGAGTGTGCTGAGGACCTCTAGATCTATCTTAAGAAGTAGTTATTTACAGGACTGCTATGTGTCATGTGCGTAGCCTTGTGTACAATCGGTTGATTCAACATCACTTAATTTGTTTATTAATGTATTGACTCTATTCACTGATACAACACGCTATCATGACTGGGTGTGGTGGCTCACACCTGTAATCCTAGCACCTTGAGATGCCAACATGGAAGGCTTACGTGAGCTCAGGAGTTCAAGACCAGCCTGAGCAAGAGCAAACCCCACCTCTACTAAATATAGAAAAAAAATTAGCTTGGCAACTAAAAATAGAAAAAGTTAGCTGGGCGTGGTAGTGTGCACCTGTAGTTCCAGCTACTTGGAAGGCTGAGGAAGGAGGATTGCCTGAGCCTAGGAGTTTGAGGTTGCTGTGAGCTGGGATGATACCATGACACTCTAGCCCGGGCAATAGAGTAAGACTCTGTCTCCAAAAAAAAAAAAAAAAACAATGCTATCATGAAATTCCTCATATCTGGTAGGCATTGTTCTAAGTAAGCATTAGCTATCCAGAGATAAAAATAAATCTTAGTCTTTTGCTGGGGAATCAGCTCATCATTTTCAAAAGTAGAGAATAAGGGGGGAAAAAATCAAGCATTTATCCTCTCTTTACTATATAAGCCATTAACAAGTTTCTCTATATAGAAGTATTCCAGCTAACAAATGAGGAAGAAATGTTAGAATCAGAACATCTCTATGTCACAGCCCCTATGTACTAACAGATAAATCTAGGCAATTATCATTAATGGCTGCTAACATCACAAATTAGAAAATAAACAGGTAATATATACCTCTTAATGGAATTACACACACATTATGTATGAAGTCTTACCAAAAAACTCAAACTTGATCAAGTTTCTAGATCTGACTACCAATTTAGAGGAAATACTAAGGTCAGAGGTACATCATACAGGACTCCATGGGAATATAACAATGAACAGCCTGACTGTGGAGACTCTAAAGAAAAATACTCAACTCCTCCACAAAGACATTTTAAGATTAAAGAAATCTTAAAAAGAAAGGAAATGGAGAATGAAGCAATATGGCGCCTGCCGATCAGCTCAGG
>CAUYRB010060594.1:0-10621 GCA_963574695.1 Propithecus perrieri
GAAAGAAATTAATCGGACAACTAAAAATATACAGAAAAAATTAGCCGGGCATGGTGGCGCATGTCTGTAGTCCCAGCTACTCGGGAGGCTGAGGCAGGAGGATCGCTTGAGCCCAGGAGTTTGAGGTTGCTGTGAGCTAGGATGACGCCACGGCACTCTAGCCCGGGCAAAACAGTGAGACTCTGTCTCAAAAAAATAAAAAATAAAAGAAATCAAAATTAAAACATTTTTGTGGACCCCCTAAAGGTAACGTGGGAACAGTGCATAACTGAGAAGTCAGCCCTGCGGTGCACGGAAAAGGGGAGGATGAGCACAGCCAAGGCTGCTGCAGGAGCTTTAGCACCAGGAGAGCTGCGGCAGTGAGAGCAGAAAACCAGAACAAGAACGGAGGTGGAGAAGATTCTGAGCCTTGTAAATTTCAAGCATGAGAACACACGGGGTGGCGGTGATGGTAGGCAATGAGTCTGCAGCCTTCACGGCTAAGGTCGACAGGCATCAGAGTGCACCAAGGTAGAGAATGTGATTTATGTTTCATGGGGGTAGAAAAGAGAAGGAAAGAAAACAGTTACCACTTCCCTGATTTATTA
The DNA here is from genome assembly GCA_963574695.1 of Propithecus perrieri. Classification (NCBI taxonomy): domain Eukaryota; kingdom Metazoa; phylum Chordata; class Mammalia; order Primates; family Indriidae; genus Propithecus; species Propithecus perrieri. The sequence goes on from CAUYRB010060594.1 coordinate 588, forward strand.
GCAAACATCCTATTCTGGCCTCTACCGACGTGGGCCCCACATCACATCAGGAGTTCTTGCAGTCAAGCTGGTAGAGCAATCCATCTGCATTTCATAGCCTTGAGTGATGGGAAATTATTTTGATTTTCAAAACTAGCAGATGGTTAACAGACCTGTACAGGGTTGTCTATCTGACCTGGGGAAAAAAATTATCTGGACTCTCACCAGGCAGATTATCATCCTGAATCACTAACGCATTCCTGATCCCTAGGGATGTCTTCCTGACATGTTTACTGAGGAATAAGCTGTAAAATAGAGAAATAACATGCAGCACAATCTGTAGCCTGCCCTTGGGTAAGAGGGGTATAACATTGTGTTGGAAAGATTTAAATTCTACCAAGAAATCTAACCAGAGAGTGTTTACATAAGCAAACATTTTTTAACAAATGTATTTAAAAAAACCAAGAGAAGTCATGGCTGTGAGATCACAAAAAACAAACAAAAAACCTGCATGTGAATTCTGACTTCCTGCTTTACTGTTATTCATAGCAGTAATTCATAATTCTAATAAGAATTGTAAGTAATTAGAAAAGAGGCACCTTTTCAGATTTGCTAAAAGATGTTTTACACGCATGGCTATTTCTATAATAAAGAGGGAATGACACGGGTGTACACCTAACACTAACCAATCTTGGCCTAATGAAGGTAAATTTTCAAATATCCACATGTACTTGCTTTCTTTTATGTGCATGGCCAATCCTCAGTCAAGAGTTGCTTTGCTGTGGGACTAGTCTTGACCATGTTGTTTAGCTATACAGTGGTTTTCCACCAGGGAAAGCTTGCTAACCCACATGGATCCTAAGCCACCTTGCCTTTTGAGCCCCATGAATTGTTCCTAGGTGGTGTCTCGAAGTTCTTGGCAAAGGTGATTGTCATAACTTGAGTGGTGCTACTGGCATCTGGTAGGTAAGAAGCCAGGGATGCTACTAAATAGCCTAAAATGCCCAGGCAACCTCCCTCACACATAAAGAGAATTATTTGGCCCAAAGTGTCAATAGTGCCTAGGTTGAAAACTTTGACCTAAGCTTTTTCCTTAGGGGGAAAAGAGTCACTAGGATAATACTCATCACAAAACTGGCACTCAAATACTGGCTCTGAACCAAAAAAGATTTTCCTCCCAGAACATACTGAATTAATACAACTGACAAAATGTAAAATTATAACTATGTAAATCCTACAAAGTATAGCTTGCTGCCACAGATGCAAAAAAAAAAAAAAAGATGTTAATTTTTAACAGGTAGCTGAGATATCGAAATGTGTTGACATCAAGCAAGATAACCCTCTTCAACTCAAGATCACTCAAGATCACACAAGATTGGTCCATAATGTATACAATGATCAAAAATACTTTTTGGTATTAACTTCCGGTGGGTCAATCTATAACAGCACTCTATTATTAAGAAGTCTTGAGGGTTAATTATCCAACCTACATTTAAAAAAAAAAAAATGGGGTAGTGACTGCTTCTGAGCTAACAGAACTCTTCGGAGTTCATAAAAAAGCAGGATCACACACTTAAAACCAAGGAAGCCAGTCAGAATCTTTTATCTGTAGGTAAAAACTTTCTAATTCTAGCCAATCATTTTGTAATGAACAACTCAGACAAATGGAAAGAAACCTAAACTACTGGAATCCCTTTGAATAATGTATTAACTCTACTGGAATAACAAATGTATGCTAATAGGTTGCATAAATCAAAACCTCTATGAAAATATTTGACTAAAAACTTATTTCCAAAAACTTCTCTGTCTTGTATCTGCAACTATGAATAGGGTCTGATCCATCACATATCTTTAGAGACCTCAGGGTACTTACAGCTGGTTCAGGGGCCCTGTAGGAACTAGCTGAGGGAACTCACATGTGAAGGTACCAATATGATCTTTGGAATCAAATGGAAAAGGTCAAATTCCATATCTAGCATTCACCAGCTGTTTGAGGGAAGCCTCTTAATTTTAACTCTTGACTTCCTTTACCTCTAAAATAGATATAATAACACCCTACCTCACAGGTTATTATGAGGATTAAAATTTAAAAATATACATAAAGTACATAGTAAACACTCTATTTTAACAACTAACCATATTGACTCAACTTGTATCCAGCAGGAAGAATGAAAAGAAAAAAACACTGATATGAGAAACTTCCTGAGACATGTGGGGAGAGTGAACTAATGAATATAGAGCACTTGAAATCTGCAAATTATCCCTAAACAGATATCTGCTGTTTATTCAAGAATCCTAACAGAGGATTTTCTACTCTAAAAAAAACGCTGACTGTATAACCAGATACGACACACTGGTTGAAAGAAATGCCACTTGAAATAGACAATCTTTCCTCGTTTATCTGCAAGACATCTGCCTGCCAAGTTGTCTCCAAGAGACAAACCAGTAATGACACTGCAACCCTTGTGTCGTCACTTCCAGCTACAAGCTCAATGTGGCAGATCTGACTCGCCAAGTCTACGTAGTATTTTTAAACCATCTGAGATATTTTAATTCATGCAGTTTAATGGCAATTTTAGCTTTTCTCAAAATGTCTAAACAGGGTTAAGGAGCAAATTTCAAGATGTTAAGAATTTTTCGGCGCTTGTTTAGCCACAGTATCAAATTTGTTTCTCTGTGGAGCTTCATATGTAATAAAATTTTTATTACAAGCTCATACCACCAAGTTATTAAACGTATCACTAGGTAACATAGACTCAAAATGGCCCGGTGATGTTTAAGATTTTTTTTCAAAGTATGAATATATGCCTCATTTAATAGCTATATCAGTGTTCTCGAAAACAGTTTTCAGAAGATGTTAACAATTACTGCCTGGGAGGGTGCAGAATTCTGTTGTAAAACACATATAGGAAATGGATCCTTCAAGGTAGATACTGGAGGCTTTGAAAAATATCCTTTAATAATGAAGTCAGTTTAAGTTTTTTTAAACCAAGTTTTCCCGAATGTATTTAGCTATGGGACTCTTCCATTGTGGCACATTACACATATTTAGAACAGAATTTGGAAAATGTTCTAAGAGATTTAAATGGATGATCAAGCAAAACTTAACCAGATCGCTTTGAGTAAAACAAAATAAACAAAACCAAAAGAAGCCTTAAAGGGAACAAGAGCAGCGAGTGTCACCAAGCACCCACAGAATGGATGATTATAACAAAGCATCAGATTTGGCTCCAAGCAAAATAATTATATGACATGTAGAATTCAGAGCAAGAAAACAGATGATTAGAATGAAGGCATGTTTCCAAAGGCCCAAAATATTTCAGAAGCAAATCATGAGCATTTAGAACATGCAAAAAAGTCAAAGTCAAGAACTTTTATAAGGCCCCAATACAAAAAGTGCAATATACAAGGTGCAAATTTCAGGGTCTTTTGCCTTTTAAACTACACATGTAAACTGAATCAAGGTGGGTTTTTTTGTTTTTTCTGATTTTTTTTTTTTTTTTTTTTGAGACAGAGTCTCACTGTGTTGCCCTGGCTAGAGTGCCGTGGCGTCAGCCTAGCTCACAGCAACCTCAAACTCCTTGGCTCAAGCAATCCTTCTGCCTCAGCCTCCTGAGTAGCTGGGACTACAGGCATGCGCCACCATGCCCGGCTAATTTTTTTCTATATATTTTTAGTTGTCCGATTAATTTCTATTTTTAGTAGAGACAGGGTCTCGCTCTTGCTCACGCTGGTTTCGAACTCCTGAGCTCAAACAATCCGCCCGCCTCGGCCTCCCGGAGTGCTAGGATTACAGGCGTGAGCCACCGCACCCGGCCTGTTTTGTTTTTTTTTGAGACAGAGTACAGTGGCATCATCACATGGTTTTTTAAAAGAATAGTTAGATTTTCATTTAGTGAGATAAACTGAGATGGCTGATAACAAGTAGGTGTACATACTTAAATCACATCCCTGGATTCCTAAATCGCATTTGTAAAATTCAATAAAGTGATACTCAATAAATATGGGTGAACAAGAACTACGAACAGAAAAGGCAGCCGACATGGACATCATAATGTGATCTGAAGTACATACCCAAGGAGAGGAAAAAATTAGTGCTTTTATTTCCACAATACAGAGCACAGGTTACTAGTGATTTCACAACAGAGAATACAAATTACTTCTGATTTTTCCCATTTTCACACCAGTGAGAGAGAAGTGACCCCAACTACTGAATTAAATTTTCCTTTCTATAAAAGGAAGGCCTTTAAAAAAGAGAGTAGTATTACACATGTCTTGTAGTATTAAGTACCTCACTCATCTATGGTAATAAATAAAAAACCACAGGTAAGTAAAAAATAATATAGTACCCAGAGAACCTCACTATATCTTAAATAATGTTTTCATCAATTATTATACTGAAATGCTGTATGAATTGTTACTATACAAAGCGCTGAACATCACACAAGAGCCAACTGGTTAACCTTCCAAGTAGAAAGGAATTTATAAACACTGGATACACAACACCATTCTGCAATGTTTAAGGCACAGCAAAAAGTGTACTGCTGTTTTAAAAAAAAATTGCTATAATTAGGTTCTCACAGCTATGCACACATTTTATTTAGCCAAAAGTTTTAAAACATCTGTGAAGGAAAACTTCATTTTAAGTTCTGGTTTGAAGATTACCAAGATTCTTAGTGCTTCTCTGGAGGTAGCATTACATTGACTTTCAAAGGACAAGAAACGTTCTGCAGAAAAGAACAAGATTTCTCTCCACAAGGAGACACGCTTGACCATGACAATGCTGCTTAAAGCACACATACAACTAATGTCTTCGAATTTTAGGGACCAGCTCTGAGAATCGAGTTCTTCTCTATGTTTTATAAAACTAACAAAATTCTCAAGAAAACCTGTTTTAGATATTCATAATATTTCATAAGGCATTCTATAACATTAAAATACTTAGAAATGACTCAACTGTTTGGCTAAGACTATGCTAAAGGCAAATTCCTGTTTCTAAATGTGTCAGGTCTGGACAGCACAAATAAATATGCGAGCTTCAACACTCAGAGACTTCTTTTTAGCAATTCATATTTTTAGTAATAGCCTTTCTTTCCTTCCTTCCTCCCTACCCCAGAAAAGAACAAAGCAGCAAAAAAATTCTGCCTTAAGAGCCAGAGAGCTCACTACTAAGAATAAATTCCATTATTTCCTCTGAATGCACCTATTCCTGGGTAATATAAATTTATTTTATCAATGAAGTAGTGAAAAGGCCTATAAAATAAAACATCTATTTACTCAAGGAGTACCAAGGTTTTCTAGCAAAATGAAACCATGTGAAACCAGTGATTCTATAAACTTTTTTCCTTAAAGACAATTGAGTACAGAGCAACACACTTAGCCAATCACTCAAAATATTTGTTGGCTCTTTCTACTAAACCAAAACAAATATTATCAAACTCTTGTTCTAGACATGGACTGTGTAATGAAGGCATGCTTAAACAGCCAGGGAAGTAAGAAAATGTCTATTATACTAAGTGCAATTTAGGCATTGAAGAACAATATTTTATAGCCAAAATAAGCAACACAGTAATAACTGAGAAAAATACCCAATCATAACAAGCTTCTCTGAACTGAGAATTTATTGACAAGCGACTTGAACCAGTACCTAATTCAAGTCACCTGAGAGATCCAACTGCTTGCTTTCCTCAGTGAGAGATGTTAACGTTATCTCTAACATGATATGACTAAAATATAGCCAAATCTGGACTCTCAAATCTTCAGACTGATAAACCACAAAATTCAAATTTGACACCCAATGTATACAGATGGGTGTCTGTGTACTTCATACTGGAATAGTTATAGCTAATTAAGGTTTCCCCCCAAGATCTTGTTTTCTTTAACAAGGAAAAACTAACAACAAACTCCTTACTTTATTAAACAGCTAATAATAAACACTGTTGCCCATCTAATCTTTAGATGACAAATGTGATGCAATCTAGCTCTGTCACTAATTAAAGGGTTAATCTTGTACATAGGGACAGTTAAAAGAACAAAAACAAAAAAACAAAAACAACTCAAGATAAAGCTGCTTTGGCATATAAGAAGTAGTTCTAGCTACTCAAAAGGCTGAGGCGGCAGGGATCACTTGAGTTCAAGGCTGCAGTGAGCTATGATGGCGCCACTGTACTCCAGCCTGGGCAACAGAGCGAGATGCTGTCTCTAAAAACTAAAAATAAAAAAATTTTTAAAAAGAAGTTATGCCCCAAATATGGTGTTTGAGGCTCATCAGAAATGACTCAGTTTAAGGAGAAAAGATTAAATTGGTATTATATATGCCATATGCTTGAATTCTGATTTTAGCTCAGCCTTATAATTAAATCTGTACCTTGCCCTCATTAGACATTTCAGCAAACTGAAGCTCATAGCTCATTCAAACCAAAATGTAAAAAAAGAACAGTGTCTCAATGCACTGAATAAAATAGTCACTCTTTAAGAAATTAATTGTAGTTCTCCCCTACATTTTAAAAAACTCTCTCTCCTACTCCTGAACTACCATAGGACTTTTATATTTCCATTGTGCAGGATATAATTTCTGCTTTATTATCTAGATATTTGTTTATACTCACAACATATATTTAGCTCCATAAGTCCTAAATCCTTTTACATAGTCTCTTGATCAAAAAAAACACATAAATATTTGATTGCTTCAAGTTAGTTAGAAAATAAAAAAACAGTAAATTATGTTACAGAATATAGTATTTTGAGTTTTGAAATCATTTCTAAGGAAAATAATCACAACAGAACCCTCCTTTATAGTGCCTACATTAAATTCTAAGTGTTGGTACAAAGACTCCAGGGCCAAAATGAATTAAGAATTGGCTTTATTAGATATAAGAACGTGACTATATGGATAGGTAAATGGTCTTCCTGGTTCATTGTATTCTACACTAAAAGCTCACTATCTATACCTCACTGCTGAAACTCAATATCAAAGAGAAAATTAAAAATCTCATAGTTCCTGAGTAATCAGTAGCCTAAGGAAGGAACCTATTAATATTGCATATGCAATTCTTATTAACACACTTGTCAATATCTTGATTTTAGGACTGGCTTAATGTTTGTGAGATGCTACATCTAGATTAATTTTGAACATCTTAATTATTCATTACAATTACTAGGAAAACAAATTACTGAACTATGAATTAGGTGTACAATCTTGTTCCACATCTTTTGGCTATGTTAACTGATGAACAATTAGAATAAAGAAAAACTTTCCCCTTTCAACATCAAACCAATCAGAACCAATGTAAGAAAATTTTCCTCCACCAAAACAGAAATTTGAGATTTGGTAAGGTTGACTAGGTAATAAATTTCTCTTCCTGGTCCTCATCTGGAATTTAACTTGGTTATGACTTTGTTTTCAGACATTTACAAAATGGCATTCAATCTTTTACAACCCATTGACTTCTCTGATGTTGGAATTCCTTTGCAAGAATTTCCCAAGACGTTGAAGAAGTATAACACTTAGAGGAGAAGCTACATTTGCCTGTCTATGATTATTTATGTATTTGCTTCAATTTCTAGCCCATATTTTACCCACTCTAAGAAGCATCAACCTAACATACACTCTTAAAGAAAATTGCTGACAATAATAAATATGAAACCATCACGATTATTAATATCTGCAATAAAATAGCCTTGGCTGCAAATCAATTAAAAAGTCAGCTTAAAAGCACACAGTTAATTTAATCAGGCAATTGAGCAACATATTTTAAATAGGTAAATAAGGTCAAGGCCATTTTCTGAAGCAGAAATTTTAAAAATTATTCATCCACTTCTGCAATTGTTTCTATGGGAATTTTCAGCCCTTGTTAGTTAACACAAAGTGTGAATGATTTTCTTACTTAAAACAATTTGCTTTTCACAAATCTTCTAAGCATGATTTTCGGGGAAAGTGTGGAATCACCCATTTCTTCCCTTCAGTCCCTGTCTCTCACCCCAGAACAGTGATAACAATAACTTACAATGACCACAATGTAAAATCTATTCCAAATAAGTCAAAATTCAGAATGAGACTATTATATTTATAACCCAAGATTCTCAAAAGTTCCCCCCAAACCAATACTGACTGTAAAGTTATAGGAAGAAATAAATCAGTGCCTCTTGTAACCACAGATGTGTGGGGGTTTTTCCCCCACACACCAGGCAATTATGCAGATAATTCTCCAGCAGACGCCAGCTGTGGGCGTCCTCTAACTCAAGTCAACTGTGACACTATACATGGAGATAGTGTCACACCCCACAGGTTCAGGGCGCAGTCCCACAAGACTGGCCCCCACCTCAGATGCCAATCCCAGGCCCCACGTTGTGGCCGGTGCTTCTGATTGACCAGCTATAAATCAGGGTTTCCACAACCCCCTCCTTAGGTTTGATTAATTTGCTAGATCGGCTCACAGAACTCAGGGAAACACTTGCTTACATTCACCCATTTATAATAAAAGATATTACAAAGGACACAGATAAACAGCCAGATGGAAGAGATGCATGGGGCAAGGTGTGGGGGGAGGGGGAGGAGTGTCCATCCCCCCTCCTGGCCAGCCACCTTCCAGGAACCGCCACATGTTCAGCTATCCGGAAGTCCCCAGAACTCAGTCCTTTGGGATTTTTATGGAAGCTTCATTATATAGGCATCATAGGTCAGTAGTTTATCATCTCAAGTTTCAAGCCTCTAATCAGAGAGTTGTTTACCCAGCCATCAGTCATCTCATTAGCATACAAGACATGCTTATCACTCCAGAAATTCCATGTCTTTTAGGAGCTATGTCCAGAAATATATACATATAAAATATTATATATATATAATATTATATATATATATCAGGAAAACCAAATATATATTCCATAATATCACATGAACATTTTCTTGGAGTCAAGATAGTTGATATTCCTTAAAACTTGAATGTTTCCAAATATCTAAGGTATCCAAGCAATATAAAAAAATAAAATTTTCACCACTCTACTTTCAGCAAAATTCTCACTCAAAATCATCAGTATTTTAACATTTCATCAAATTTTTCTGTACACTATTCCTTGTGAACAGACAGCAAGATATATTATCCCTTCCTACAATTATGGTCTGTGCATAATCAGACAGCAGGCCAAAGATAAAGCCAGGATTAGAACTACTTTCTTAAACTGAGAGCTTATCAATTAGGTAAAGCTGGCTAATGTGATTACTTACATAGCAGCACCAGATCTTCTTACTCAGAAAGTCAAGGCCTCCCCAACCTATCAGAAAGCTTATAGGGGTTGAAAACAGCCACATTATATGCATGGCTCCTGTAATTTAAAGACAATCGAAGTTCATATTAAACACAAATCATTTAATTTTATACTACTTCCTAACTAGTAATCACAGAACCATGACAAAACATGCAAAAATACAGATGAGTTTTATCCATAACTCAACACAAAATCAGTCCAATTACTTTTTATAGTCCTCTTTCATTTTAATCACTCGAATTTTCATTTTCAATTTCCTTAGTCATGTATTAGGACAAATACAAACTATTTAGAGAAAGCAACACATTTAACCCTACTATTTTAAACTCATTCCTAAGTAAGTACATATCTTCATTTGCCTCGATGGTGAGTCCTCCATCAGAGGCTAAATGCAAGCCTTAGCTGGAAGTTACCAGAAGTGCATGAGCCCTACCTGCCTAGTTTTTTGTTTGTTTGTTTGGTTCTTTGTTTATTTATTTATTTTTTTTTTGAGACAGAGTCTCACTGTGTTGCCCGGCTAGAGTGCCGTGGCGTCATCCTAGCTCACAGCAACCTCAAACTCCTGGGCTCAAGCGATCCTACTGCCTCAGCCTCCCGAGTAGCTGGGACTATAGGCATGTACCACCATGCCCGGCTAGTTTTTTCTATATATTTTTAGTTGTCCAATTAATTTCTTTCTATTTTTAGTAGAGACGGGGTCTCGCTCTTGCTCAGGCTGGTTTCGAACTCCTGACCTCAAACAATCCACCCGCCTCGGCCTCCCAGAGAGCTAGGATTACAGGCGTGAGCCA
>CAUYRB010060596.1:0-22568 GCA_963574695.1 Propithecus perrieri
GGAGGCAGACACTGTTAGAATGCAGGGAAGAGTTGAGCAGCAACAGTGCTCAGGTCGGAGTAAAGACAAATTAACTTGCTGGATCTTTTTTCTTGGGCAGTATGAAGGCAACAGACCTGCATAAAGAATTGTGGTTCTCAGTAGCGCTGAATGTAGGGAAACCCTGCCCTTGGCTTCTAGCATAATGGATGCTTAGGGTTTTTTTGTTTGTTTGTTTTGTTTTTGTTTTTGAGACAGTCTCACTTTGTTGCCTGGGCTAGAGTGAGTGGCGTGGCATCAGCCTAGCTCACAGCAACCTCAAACTCCTGGGCTCAAGCGATCCTTCTGCCTCAGCCTTCCTAATAGCTGGGACTACAGGCATGCGCCACCATGCCCAGCTAATTTTTTCTATATATTTTTTAGTTCTCCAATTAATTTCTTTTTATTTTTAGTAGAGACGGGGTCTCGCTCTTGCTCAGGCTGGTTTCAAACTCCTGAGCTCAAACAATCCGCCCGCCTCGGCCTCCCAGAGTGCTAGAATTACAGGCGTGAGCCACCGCGCCCAGCCCAGATGCTTAGTTTTAATCTGAATTTATCAAAGCCAAGTAAAGGCTCCCTGGGGGACAGCAGAAAAACATAAAGCAGCCCCACAAACCCACAAACCACAGGTGTGCTGTGATTCATTCTATTGGTGAGATAATAGGAACAGGCTTCACTGAAGAAGAAGTCCATTCTGATCTGGAAAAGGTGGCGTAACACATGCCCTCCTGACATCGGCCAATCAATGTAGTGAAACTTTATAGCCTATCAGCTTAACAAGTGAAGGTCTTGGGTATGTCTTGGTCTGGAGCTACAAGGAACAGTTCTTGAAAGAGTAAAACACCTTCTTAACTTCGAGTCCATCCCGAGATAAAAAGGAAGCCCAGAGATTTGATGATAGTATTAAGTCCACCCACATCGGGTATACTTTTGGACTGTATGTCAGAGTACAGGCACATGAAAAAGGCTGTTTTTCAAAGTGAAGAAGAGTGGCAGAAGTTTCTGGCTGAAACTCACAAGTTAGGGCTGGGGCTGGTCTATTACAACCTCACAGGGACAGTGCTCCTGAGCTAGTGGAAGCACAGGGAAAGGAGTCTACGCTGAGCGAGGACTGGCCCTGCAGAAGCCAGGTGTTCGGCACTGCCACGGGGCTTTGGGTGCAGGTGTGGCCTGAGGTAGCTGCTCGATCGCTCTCCCGCTGAACAAACATTACTAAGAAATCCACTACGGGGCACTGTTTGGGATTAGACCACTACTGGCTGGTTCCAAATAACTCTAAGATCAGAGATCCCAATTATGTCTTGAGTGATGTCAGAAAGACATTCAAATGAGGAGTGGCCTGATCAACAAAATTTGCTGATGAAAGGGAAATAGTTATATTCAGGAAAAGAAAAGACAACTACCCAGGAGGGGTCTGTAGGATCCCCAAGCAAGTGGTAGTCCCTGTCCTCTAGAGCAGACAACAGCTTACAGGACAATCTAACGCCAGCGAGAGACTTGGGTCCCACTGTGTGAATCTTTGAATTCAGAAGCACTAGTGGCGTCTTACTGAAGGTGCTACTCAATTAACTGAGAAAGTTGGGCCTGGAAGCATGTGACATTCTGCCAGGAAACAGAAGGATCCCGATGGAAGAAGTATGGCAAGTCCAAGTCAGGCCATTGGACCAAGTTATGTGCGATGAGGTGACTGTGCACATGTGAATATGACCCGCCATTGTCCCTGTAGAATTATAGAGAGTCTTGGACTGTAGCCAATGGACTAAGTGTTTAATCTGGCAAGTGAATCACAGAAAGCTCTATTTAAATTTCCCCCCTTTTGTGGGACAGGATTTTATAGTCAAATCTCAGATACTGGTTGTTCATGTTGGATGTTCCGTAGTCTTGAAAAAAAGGAGGGAAGTATGACTTTGAATGTAGTCACTACAGTCCACGGGATGACACGTTGGGCCACAAGCCATGTGCATGTGGGCTCGCAAACAGCATAATCTTCGTTTCCATCTGAAGCCACTTGTGTTGCCCAGAATGGTCCAGAGTGCCAACGGCAGCGGGCTCATGTGCCTTTGGTGGGAGAATATACTTGGAGGGGATACAGCCCACCGCAGAGCTGGCAGGCTGCCTGTACTGGACACATCACGGAGCGTGGGAAATTTAAAGATTTTTTTAAACTGGTATTGACAGTGTTTCTGGTTTGAGCTTTGCCTATTCGGCAACTGAAGATCCGGCCCAGATTACTATAAAAAGACTGGCAACCCAGACTGCCCACCAACATGAACAGCAACTTCCATATCGGCACCTCATGGATCACTTCTCACGGCATGACCCAGGCAAGAATGGACCAACAAATACAACATTGAGTGATCTTTTCACATTTCATATCATTTATCCAAAACAGTAAAATTATTTAAAAATTGGAATGTGTGCTTAAAGCAACAAAATGTTGGTGACAAAAGCATAAAGGGCTGGCTTTCTAGGATAGGAGGGGCACAAGAACAAGCATTATCCAAGGGATAGGTTGAGAAATAAGGAGGTAAGGAAATGCTATTTTTCCAGGACTAGGGATTTGATTGCCTTCCCTAAGGTAGGAATAATATAAATCCACTTAATTTCACTTGTTGGAACTCTGATGCCATTTACAGGCTGATTGGAAAATCCGGTATTTTCAAGATACATCCTACCCGATGGAGAGGACCCAGTTACAACACACGTATTAAGTCATGTGAAAGTACCTTGGGGAAGGTCACACGAAGAGGTTTCACAGCGCTGCTTTTGTTGCCCACTATTTGAAGGACAGCAGAGAAGGACTCAAAAACCCCTTCTCCGGCCGGGCGCGGTGGCTCACGCCTGTAATCCTAGCACTCTGGGAGGCCAATGCGGGCGGATTGTTTGAGCTCAGGAGTTTGAAACCAGCCTGAGCAAGAGCGAGACCCTGTCTCTATTAAAAATAGAAAGAAATTAATCGGACAACTAAAAATATATAGAAAAAAAAAACTAGCCGGGCATGGTGGCGCGTGCCTGTAGTCCCAGCTACTCGGGAGGCTGAGGCAGAAGGATCGCTTGAGCCCAGGAGTGTGAGGTTGCTGTGAGCTAGGCTGACGCCACGGCACTCACTCTAGCCCAGGCAAAAGAGTGAGACTCTGTCTCAAAACAAACAAACAAACAAACAAAAAAAACCAAAAAAACCCCTTCTCGGATAGGAGCAAGGGAATGGGCCAAGGGCTCCCAGTGGGAAAAAGAAAGACAGTAGCAGAAAGAGCTGGAGCCAGCAGACAAATTCCTGTACCAAATGATGCTACTTTTGCCTTTTACATTTAAAACAAGTTGGTAATAAAATTATTTCTTAGCAATATTTCTAGATATATCTTCAGTCTGGGATGAAAGGTGCTGGCATCAGAGTTGGATGGAACACATTTAACGTTGTCTTAATAAGACTGGAGCCAGAGTATACTTGGCTGCATAGAATGAGGAGAGAGAGAGAGCATTGCGAATGCAGCCAATTCCTAACGTGATGCTGGCACTTTAGGACATGGTCTGTTGCTTGAACTTTTATGTGAGACTCTGATGGTTCATGGTCTAATTATGAGTTCATAGATCATTTACATGATACTCAATGAAATGAAAATCATGGAGACGACGATATTGAACGAAGTCTATATCAGGATATTGAACTTCAGTCACCAGTTAATATGGTAAGCACAGGGAAAAATGACCCAAGGAGGTCAAGTAGAACTACGGTTGAGGAGGAACAATTATAGTTCCCTCTAAATCACTCAATAGCATCATAAAAATGATACAAGTTTACTACCAGGATGGCTAAAATGAAAAACATAGAAAATGTTGGTGAGAATGTAAAATAAATGGAGCTCACCTACACCGCTGGTGGCAGTATAAATCAGAAACTCCACTTGGGCAATGTATTTGGTAGTGCTTGTCAAAGGTGGACACATGCACACCCTGCGACCCAGTGATTCCCCTCCTAGGTGTATATTCAATGGAAGTACGTATGTATGTTCACCTCAAGACAAGTACACAAATGTTCATATCAGCACTATTTACAACAGAAAATAACTGAATACCACCCTTAAAATCATAGTTTGGATAACATAGAATAGACAAATAAATTGCTGTATGTTTATATAATGGACTATTATTCAGCAGAGAGAATGAATAATCTATCACTACACATAACAATATGGAAGAATCTTGCAAATGTAATGTTGATTGAAAGAAGTCAGACACAATTGAGCATGTACCGCGTGGTTCCACATGCAAAGTTCATGAATAGGTAAAACTAATCTGTGGTGTTAGAAGTCAGGATAGTGGTTACTCTTATGGGTGAGGTGAATGGAAGGAGGCGCGAGGGGGTGTCTGGGGTCTTGGTAATATCCTGTTTCTTGAGCCGGGTTACATGGGTAAGTTCAGCTTGTGGGAATTCAGTGTTCATTTCTGTATGCTTGTCAGACTTAAAAATTCATTTTAAAAGGTGCCAGTTCAAACTTTGGAAGCAAGGGGGAAAAATAAAACTAGAGCAATATTAATATTATCAAGCATAGAGTAGCAGTATTATATACTGAGATGTTTTGTAGATTCTGTTCCTTCTCACTGGTCAAATATAAGTAGGAATAGGAATCTCATTATTGTTTCCTCCGTCTTCCATCTTTCTCCTTTGTATTTCAGATACAGGGAATAACAATTGTTGCAGCAATGAGGCTATGAGGATGCTGTACGTGGGTCAGGGTGGGTTGCAGGATGGGCCCTGGCTGGTCTAAGGCTTGTTAGCTTGACTCCCAGAGACATCTAGGGAGCCCACCCTGCTCTAGGTCCATAGCCCTCAGTTCAGGAACGTCCTTCGTCCAGTTCCAGTGATCTTGGGGGAGTTGGTGCGAAGGTAATAAATGAAGGCTGTATTCATGCCTGAGCCAGCTACAGTGTGCTGGAGGGCCATCACCACGTTGTGCTGTGTAATGCTACCTTTGCTCCAGAGCATGTGGTCCCTGGCATAGCTCTGGGCTAGCCCACACACAGATGCTACAGGCCTAGGAGTTTCAGGCTGATCTGGGAAGTAGATGGTTGGGCTCCCTAAAGATCTCAAGTGACCCTCACTCTCTCATACAATAACACCTACAACTGCACCCCACCCATGAGCCACCCCTCCACCCACCCGCTTCGGGTGAGGATGTTGGAGTCTGGAAGCTATTGGGTCTGCTGGCCCTGAGGATGTGGCTGATCTCTCTGCCAAGAATCCTGAGTGTGCTGACTTCCTTCTCTACCACCTAGAAAAGCCAACTGGGAACACTGCCAAAGCTCACAGCCTGCTTCAAGGCCGCCAGCTCCTCTCCCTAATGATACAAATGAATTCAGCAAGGGTCAGGCTTCATGGTAGATGAGCACAGGGGCACAACGGTCCAAAGTGGACAGAGTAAGCAGGCAGCACCCCCCAAGAGAATGGTGCCAAGCTCTGGTCCTGGATGTTGGTTTTCCCATTAACCTGAGCCTGTTATGGACATTTGTCAATATGGTGCTTGTGCGTCTATGAAAAACTTGCAGCAGAGTGCCTGGAAAACTCTAAGTGCTTCGTAACCATGATCTGTTCCTACTACCATCATCACCATCATCTTCTTCATCATCATCATCATCATCACCACCATCAACACCGTGATGTGTTTCTCTCCTCTTTGTAGTTCCAGCACTTAGCACGACTGATGCTTGGCACTTGCCAGGTATTCAACTAATGATGTTTGATGAATTAATATAAAACAGGAGTACTACCCCCACCCTCTCTGCCTCCCAGGACTGGCTGGAGAAATCCTCAAGCTCTTCCTCCTTGAAATATGCGAGTGTGTTCCAAGAACCCCCATTTCTCTCTCCACCCTTTCCACCCCAGCAGCCCACTCCCTCTCCTGCTCATCACCCTGTTTTATTTTCTTCATTGCACTTACAACTCCCTGAAATTTGCCTTTTCCATTTACTTGTTGGGGTATTTCTCTCCCTCCCTCCCACCCTGCCCCACCACATGTAACACTAGAGCATCAGCTCCATGTGGGCAGCATCCTTGTCTGTCTGGTCTACAGCAGCATCTTAAAGCCCAGGATCTTGCCTGGCAGGGAGTTGGATAATGAATGTTGAACAAATGAATCTACCCAGGAGTCCCTGTTGTGTACCCCTCTGCTCCTCCCTCCCACCCCCTAACCCGTTACCTCTCGGATCCTCTTCTGCCATTCCTCAGTGAATTCCGGGGAGCTGGTGTTCACCTGGCTGGCATTGAGTGTCCACTCAGGGCACTTCCATTCAGGAAGGGAGAGCATGGCCAGAGTGGGTGCCAAAAAAGCAAATGTCCCTCCCTGGAGAATGGGCAGCCTGGCAGGAGGAGAAAGGATGCAGTTACCTGCGAGGTCCTCTAGCACCAGCCTGCCACTGGCCTGAAAGGACTTGGGATCAAAGGCAAACCATCCACGATGTCAGCGTGCCTCCATCGTCTTAGCCATCTCTCTATTCCTGGGCTCCACAAGGGCAGGGATTCATTATTTTTCCTTTCCAACGCTCCAGCGCTGAACCTGGTGCCACTAAAAACCTGCCAATGTTGGGTTTTATCATTTTGACTTTTTTCCTAGTTTTATAGGCACGTAATGAAACCATAACAAGTGTTAATTTGCATTTCATTAAGCCATGAATGATGCACATTCATTCATGTGATTTTATGTCTGTTTTTCCTTGTCTATAAACTATCTACTCATTACACAGAATTCGGATACTGTCAAATTGATTTACAACAATTCTTTACATAGGATAGTGAGCTTTATTTTCATTTTTAAAAAATATTTTCTGTTATTGTATGCAGCAATTTGTTCCCAACACAGAAATTATGTAAGGGAATATTCCAAAATTTTCAAATAGTTGAGCATTTTTCTAACTCATTTATGTTATTTTCTTTGAAGATTATTATATGTGGTTGGGATAATGTGATATATGGGCTTTCTGCCTTTTCGTAATTGCTAAATATCTTTTATGTTCAAGAGCAAGATGGGTTTCTTTCCATTTATTTGCTTCAATGTATTACCATATCCTATCTTTAGGATCACATATTGTATCAATAAATTCTTCCTTCATTATTCTGTACTCAGACCTTCCAATTTCATTTTCCATTCATTCCTCCCCCCCCACTCCATTTTGTTAGGCATTCCTATTTCCTTCCCATAACATCTTACCTGTACCCTTTTGTTTCTTAACTAGTCCTATTTTCAAAGTCTTGACATAATCTTTAAATACAATTCTTGATAGATACATAGATAGATTTATATATCTTACATTTCTGCTAGTTTTTCTTTTATGCACTTTTCTGCTACAAGTTTGGGATATGGGCATTCAGTTTCATTACCAGGCTTCCTTTCTTCTAGAGCACTTACCTTCTATGATGACCTTGATCATATCTCAGTGCTCTTTTTTATTTCATAATTGATTTCATCTGCTACCATGACGGCAACCCCTATTTTTACAATTTGCCCATAGGTATGATTCACTGTTATTCTCTGTGTGCCTTCTGACTTCAATGTCTCTTGACTGTTGATTAGAAAAACTCACAGCATCTTTGGCCTGGAAGAGCACTTTGAAACTTACCTAGCCTGGCCTTATCATTTTCTAGATAAGGGACATGGGGCCTAAGGTCATAGAGTTCCCTGGTGGCAGAATCACGAGGCATGCTGGGGTCTCCTCACTCATATGTGGGTTTCTCACTGCCCTGTGATACTGATGAAGAGCACGATGTACACTGAAGGTGAGTTTCGAGCTGCATCCACCTCTTAGCATCTGTGTGACCTGGGCATGTTGCCCAACTGCCACAAACCTCAGTGTCCTCTTTGATAAAATAAAGATACTAGTGCTCCCGCAGAAAGTTGCTGTAAAGATTAAATATGTGTAAATGCTTAACCCCATGTCTAGGGCATATAAGAGCTCAGGAAATAGCAGCAATTTTCATTATTTTATTGTTCCCTGGGATGTGTAGGTACTTCCTGAGAAGGTCGTTCACACAGGACACTTTCCTGAATGTTCTATCTAAATAAATGCTATTACAACGTGGACTTTTTTACTGTTGTTTGGCATTTCCCATCTTTCGCAGGCCGGTTCTCTAAGCTTTGTTTTCATGTCCCTGCCTTTCTTTTGTGTGGTAGGCATGGTCTAAGGCTGCATCTCAGCATCAGCTCCCTCGGTCTGTGGCACCCACTCAGCCCTTCAGCGTTCCACAGCTTCAGCTTTACTCCCCTTTAGCCGTCATGATTTCTTCTGTCCTAGCCCTTAGAGTACACAGTATCTATCTACTTTAAGGGCTAATGCTAATATGTAAGGGTTAATGTTTGATGCCTGGCTCTCTTCATGTGGTGTCATGACATGTGTTAATTGGGATGGAGTTGCTTTTATTTGATCTACTAAATATTTTTGAAGATTATCTTCCTGGTATTGTTGTTGGATCTATTTCAGTGTTCTGTCTCTCTCTCTCTCTCTCTCTCTCTCTCCTGTTCTTCATTTTTTTTTTGTTTTGTTAGATTTGATTTGGAAGAAGTGCTTTGGTAATGTCCCACAACTGCTGGGACATTAGCTATTTATCCATACCTCATCTTGTTCCAAATAGGATTTAAGGGGCTTATGAATATGTTATGAAACAGCAAGGACCTACCACTCTACACTCAGTTCCCCTAATTTCATTTTCTGTCTGTTCCTTCCACCTGCTGCCCACCCCAAATTGTTACACCCAGCCTGGTGTAACCACCACAGAAGGGCTGGTCCGGGTGCAAATGCACTGGGATCTGGAGGCAAATCTCCCCTGTCACCCCTACAACATCCCGTAGAAAACATGGGCAGACTGTCCCCATCTACCCTGCTCTTCTCTCTACCCTGTACCATCCATCTTTATGCTAGCACCTGAAGAAGAGAAAACACCATTTTCCTTTATGAGAATGCCTTGCGTGGTCTCTTAGAAGAGGCAACATGTCAAGACCCAGAGCCTCAGGAATGTATCTTAAGTCTGAGAAGACTATGGTTTTGGCCTGGAAAAGTCACAGAAATGTGTTCTTGGGGATAAGTTTATATAGTATTTTAAAGCTGTGTGGTGCTTTCATATCATTATCTCAAGATCCCTTCACAGTGGGGGGGGAGATACCACATTCTTTGTGTTTGAGGGAACTGACGTTGGGGAAGTGGCAGACTACACGATCAGAAAGTGTGAGTCACAGGCCAAACTGCAACAATGTGTTTGCTGTAAGAACAAACTGTTTAAAAAATTTATGCTAATAATAACATGGGACATTTTGTGGTCTATTTTGGCCCATGCAATGGGACCATCTAACTTTTTGGAAGTATTGAGAAGTTACGTTTCCACCCTTCTCTCTGAGCTCTTATGTACTCCTTTGCAAGAGAGGAGTGACATGGATTTGGTGAGCTGGGGGCAACTGGGCAAGAAGCCCCACCCTTTCTGTCATGCACATCAGCCTTCCCCCTCATCTGGGGGGTGCACACTACATTTCAGGCATGAGGGAAGAGCAAAGATAGAATCACTGCAGACAGAAGCTTCCTCTCTAGTGAAGGAGGGCAAATGTGTCCCTGCAAACTGATTAAGTGCTGTGAGAGAAAGTTAGATGGTGCTTTGCAAGCACGTAACAGAGAGGACTGTCCTGGCTTAGGATCATGGGGCTGAGGAAAGGATGTTTGACCTCAGATGTCAAAGGAATCATGTCTGACTTTATTCACCATGGTATCCATCATGCCAGAAACATAGCAGGTGCTCAGTAAACATGAGTGTGCCTCTGTCTTCAATGGCTTTTCCCCACCCCGGCCCCCACCTCCAACTGGTTCTCTAGCATTTTTCAAGTGTCACAGCCTCTCTGACTTCCTAGGCAAAGTTAACGACCCCTTTCTCTTGCTACCACATCACTTTGACTTTAACAGTATTATTACACCTCCTACACTGTTTTGTAATTATTTATTCATATATCCGATTCTACTTTTGAGACTCTCATCTCTTCGAGGGCAAGAACCACAAACGACTCTCAGTGCCCACTCATAGCAGGCAATCTTGAGGCATTAGAGTAAAGGCCACTAGGAGTTCCGATTTCAGGATTCAGCCAATGATGCCACAGCAGCAAGGGTAGAAGCTGTGCCCATAGAAGACTGACTGCATTCAGGCCTTCTAATTACTGAAGATCCAGGGATTCTGTGACCTACAAGAAATCTTCCGCTT
This sequence comes from Propithecus perrieri, assembly GCA_963574695.1. Lineage (NCBI taxonomy): Eukaryota > Metazoa > Chordata > Mammalia > Primates > Indriidae > Propithecus > Propithecus perrieri. The sequence continues at coordinate 10,244 of CAUYRB010060596.1, forward strand.
AAAAGACAGGTACCCTAGTTGCTCCTGGAATGGAATATCTGCTACGCTGCCTCCATTTACCAACACGCCAAAACTGCTTACCTCTGTGAGAAGTACCAGTCACTTAGTTCTAGGGACCAAATGTTTGTGTACCCCCCCCAAACACACACACACACACACACACACACACACACATACACACAATTCATATGTTGAAGCCCTAACCCCCAAGATGATGGTATTTGGAGATGGGGTCTTTGGGAGGTGATTAGGTTTAGATGAGGTCATGAGTGTGAGGCCCCGTAATGGGCTTGGAGCCCTTATAAGAAGAGACTCTCACTCCCTCTCCCTACCCCTGCCATGTGAGGACACAGCAAGAAGGCGGCTGTCTGCAAACCAGAAAAGAGCCCTCACTGGAGCCCCCAGCAATGCTGGCACTCTGATTTGGGCTTCCAGCCTCCAGAACTAGGACTAATAAATTTCTGTTTAAGCCACCTATTGTATTTTGTTATGGCAGCCTGAGCAGACTAAGATGTTTAGCAAAGATTTAATGGAAAACAGGTGAGTTACCAAACCTCCCTATGCCTGAGTTTCCTCCTCTGTACAATAAGCCTAATAATCATACCTGCCTCAAATGGTGTTATGAGAATTACATTTCGCAGGCCATGCAGTGCCCATACATGCACCACCTTTACTGTTATTACCACACAGGAAGGAGGGACAGATGGGGTCCCGGGCTGGGCCCAGGGAGAATAGAAGTGGGGCCCCAGTGTTCAGGCTGCAGCCCCACCTCACTTAAAGTGAATCATGGAGTCGACCTGGGGTTTTCCTCTTCACCACTTTGTCACCAACAGTTTCCCCTTGTTTCTCCCCACTCTAGAGGGATGAGGGATGAGGAAATCTAATGCAAATAAGCCCACTTGGATCTGGACGGCCTCTGAGAAGACACAAAGTGAAGCCTACTGGACTTCCCTGGTTGGATGTACATGTCTCAAAGAGGTCGGCAAGGCCTGATAACTGACAGGGGAGAGTGGGGGTGCCCTCAGGGTAACTTGGAGAATGATTAAACATGTTAGATATGCTTCCTCCAAATTTCATCAGAACCCCTGGGGAATGCACAAACATGCTGCAGCACTCTAAAGCAAAACTCAAGGTTCAGGCATAATTGCTACTAATCACAGCAGTGATGAGGATGACTGAAGAGTATATTCTTGACTACCTGCCACACGCTTTACCCTCCAAACCAGAACTGGGCAGGTGACCTCATCAATTATCTCCCCAAGTCCATGGCTACACTGCCACAAGAAACAGGAGGCCGCCATCTGACTCACCCACCTTCCCCACCTATCCTAGTCTCTCTTGAGTCCCTAACATTCATCTGCATAAGAATCACTGGGGATTCTGTTAACATTTCCAGAACGCTGAAAAGTTCTGATGTTTAAGTAGGTCTGTGAGAGGGCCCAGAAAAGAACACGTTTAACAAGCACTCCGGATGGTGCTGATGCAGGCCGTCCAGGGTCCACAACAGCCAACATTCTTTCCCAGACAATAGTCTTGGCTCATAAGACAAGAAGGAAAGGGGAATTCCAGAATTGTGAAATTTTTAGTCACGTTACGAGAAGTATAAACGGGTGGAGACAACAAAGTACTTGAAACTGTTCATGATGAAGGAAGTCAGTGGTCTTTACAAAACCACACTGCCCAAAGAACTATAAACTCAAGGACTTTTTAGCATAGACTGAGAAAACAGCAGCTGGAACAAGAGGTCAGCCAACCTCAGGTCTGTACAAAATCCTGCAACAAGAAGTGTTTCCCACAGCTTTCCCTGATGTGAAGACTTAGGGAAAGAATTTTCTATAACAGCAGTCCCCAAACTTTTTGACACCAGGGACCGGTTTCATGGAAGACAATCTTTCCATGGACGAGGGTGGGTGGTGGGAAGCGGCATGATTCCCAGTGAGAAATGGGTTATTTGTTCAACAGATGATGTTGAGGAAATTGCCTTTTGGAGAGAAATATAAATAAATTTAAAACCTCACTTTACAACATGCACCTAAATAAATTCCAGGTGAACTCAATGGTTAAAATTAAAAAAATCTAAACAACATAGTACTTTTTAATAAGGTAATATTTATCTTATCTATTAGATATAGAAAGAATTTCTAAGCCCAAAAATAGACTAAGTTTTAAAGGTTAAAAGTGATCAAAATTTTACCATAGAAATATAAAACCTTTGGTATGGCAAAAATATCTTATTCAAAATTAAAGACACATTAAAAATGTTTACAGCAATTAATAAAGACAAAGTTTTAATATTCTTTATAGGCTTTGATTTCCTTGTAAAATAAGAAAAACATTGATTTCTGGATAAAAATGTCAGGTTGTACACTTGTCCCTTCTTAAAACTCCACTAAATTGACACTGAATTATATTTTAGAAGCATAAATCACAAGGATAAAGAGAATTAAGCAGGAGATAATTGCAACAAAATTTTGGAAGCTGAAAAGCAGATGGAGAGTGGTAACTGATTCAACAGCCCTGGAGAAGCAAAATCCTCTGCTAGCAAGAGGTAAAAGGCAATATTGTGAAAAATGCAGTCTCAGGAATTGGTGCTCAATGTAGGGAGAAATGTGGAGCTAAAACAGATTTGAAGTTCTTTTTAAGCACCAGCCAGGTGTTTCCCCCATCTTGGCAGAAGACTGGGAGTTTATTCTCTGGAAAAGGCAAAACACAGGGTCTCTGGGCTGCAAGAAATCAGGCAGTTGGAAGAGGAGACACCATACTGAATGCTGGGGTAATTCGTTTAATGTATGCATGCTGAACGCTAAAATCTCCAGCTCACTTTCCCATTAATCTCCCAGAATACTTCAGCCAGGCCTTTACCTTCCAGGCAATAGCCTGGAAGATCCTTTTCTGAAAATGCAGCAGTATGAGAGGAAAAGCATAAAGATGCTGAAATGTGGGCCTCCCCAGCTAGATCATGGTACCATTTGAAGATGATAATGTGAATTGTGACTTCTGCAGTGGGATTGTGGGGCACTGCTGCATATCATGCTACAGTGAAGCCCAAGGTGAACAAGACTCTCTCAGGCTCAGAACTTCCAGTCACACTTTTATGTCCCCACTCTTAAATACAAGCAGATATGCAAGGATCACCAGACAATCAAGGAAATATGGATGATGTTGACCCAAATAAAGAGACAGATAAAAGTAACTTCTCCTGCAAAGAGGTGATAACTTAAAAAAAAAATCACTCTCATTTATATCTTTGAAATAGAAGAGGAGTTTGCATTCAGAAAACAAGAACAGGATGCATAAAAAGGAATACTCATAAAACAAAAAGAACTCTTAAAGCACTATAGCAGAAATAAACTCAGTAGAAGAGTTAGAAGATAAAATTGATGTAGTTTCATCCCCCTAAAAGAGCAAGAACACGAAGAGATGTAAATAGGAAAGAAAGGATAAGAAAATTAGAGAACTAGTCCAGGGATTCCAACATGTGAATAATAAGATTTTCAGGAAGAAATTCAAAGACACTGAAGGACAAGCATTTGCATATTGAAAGGGCCTATTGAGTACAAAGTACAATGGATGAAAATAAACTCAGGCCACGAGACATAAGTGAAAATTCACAACATTGGAATAATAAAACAAATCCTTCCAGCTTCCAGAGAGGTGGGGGAGAATGATACATAAGGCTTTGGACTTCTTAAAATCACATTGGAAAGAGGCACTACAGTACAGGTTTGGGGTGAGGGAGGTGAACAGGAAAGGTCCAGAAAACCCACTGAGAAAATGTAACCCAAAGAAGCCACTGGGTGGGGTTCTAGGGCGTCAACATGGGGCAAGGAGGAGTGGGGAGAATGAGAAAAGAGAGGTTATATGGAAATGAGGAAAAGAAGGACTCCAAAGACACATTTCCCAGGCTTCACAGTTGTGCCCAGGCCAGAGTATTAGGACTTCATTTTACTCAGGCTAATTTTAGCAGCTCACATATGAACGCAAAGGACTTAATGGTTTGGAAAAAAAAGAAAGAAAAAGTGATTCCACTGATTACACCCATTAGCATCTCAGTGATACCTGCAAGGGAGCAGGGGCACATATACTCATTAACTTTATTTTACAGGTCCCAAACCTCGTATCTGGTTCAGTGAATGTCTGTTGTCTTTTCTACCCAGAACAGAACTCATCTTCTCTGTTTCATTGGGGAACTTTCCTGAATGGGAGTTGCCATATTTGTTGCCTTGGGAGGTTCAGGGCTGGACATTTGGCTTGAGCTGGGCCAATCAGAGCTCTTCCCTGGAATTTTAAAATGAGTGCCTACCCAGAACAGTACTCAATTGCTTTTGGCTGGTAAGTGTTCGCCCTGCCTGCAGTCATATTGCAACAGTTGATTTTATGTGTCAACGTGACTGGGCTAAGAGATGCCCAGATAGCTGGTAAAACATTACATAGTATATCTGTGAGGGGGTCTCTGGAAGAGATTATCATTTGAATCAGTAGACTGAGTAAAGAAGATCACCGTCACTAATGTGGTGAGCATTATCCAATCCACTGAGGACTCAGATAGAACACAAAGGCAGAGGAAGGGCAAATTCTCTCATTCTCTCAGGCCTTTGGACTCAAGAGGGACTTACACCATTGGCCTCCCAGCCCCCACCCACCTTATATCCAGGCCTTTGGACTCAGTCTGAATTACACCACCAGCTCTCCTGCTTCTCCAACTTGCAGAGAGCAGATCGTGGGACTTCTTGGCCTCCATAACCATGTGAGCCAATTCCTATCATAAACCTCCTCTTACATTTATGTTTCTATATATCCTATTGGTTCTGCTTCTCTGGAGAACGCTGACTAATGCACACATGCAGGAAGGCTGTCTACACTGGCCAAGTACTGAAGAGACAGTCCCGCCCTCCAACCAGGAGAAGAGAGCTCCCTATGCTTAGCCCTGTGCCTTAGAGGGTCCACTCTGGCTTCTTGGGAGGGGTCTACAGGGCCAAGCGGATACATTCACTTGAAGTCTATGTCCCCCTCCCCTTTGAGTCTTTAAAATTCTCTGCCCAAATGGCCCTGAGTTTCTTCCAGAGCCTACTTGGGCATCTTCTGCAGGTCCACCCTGCTGAGGGCCGACAATGGTGCAGGTGTGTGCACACCCCAGGCCTGAAGGATGGCAATGGGCCAGCAGTGTGGGGCAGCTGTGTGGGGAGTACATTGTCATAGGGGGTGGGAAATGGAAGTTGGATGTGCAGGATGGGGTGTCCACAACCATGCCCGGGAGAACATTTGTGATCGGGAGCAAAGCTTAAAGCGGGGAGTGAAGGGAGGAGGCCATAGGCTGGGGCTGGCCCTCCCCAGGGTGCTGCATTCCAAAGCAGAACTCCATGGGGTCAGAGAATTCTAAATTCACATGTTTCACATCAGAGTTTGTCAGCTTGGTTTATCACTTTCCAATGTTTAGACGTGGAGCAGGTGGGTCTCTATTTGTATTCTTGCTGAGGGTCTTGAGAATATCAGGGACAGGCCAGAGTGGAGACCAGAGCTAGAGAGAGTCCCGGCAGCATTGGAGCCCTGGTTCATCATGCTCCCGAGGCATGGACACACCCCTGCCTTTCTCTTGGTTTTATCTTATAAGTTAATAAAGAATAAATTTTTGCTTAAGCTAATCTGGATTTGCATTATTTTCCATCAAGAATCTTAGCTAACGTAGATAATAAGTTATGGAGCTGGAACTTGCACCCAGGCTCTGACTCCTGTCCCTGTGCTCTCTTGATTACGCCACCCCAGCTTCCTAACCATCTCTCCAGCTACCAGCCAAGCAACCCTTGCTGACACCCTGGCAGGTGACAGTCAGAACCCACGGGGAGAAGTTTTACCTACCTGACCCCTAAAAACACTTGCAGGAGAGTGCAGATGCCAGAGACGAAGAAGATGGTGCTGATGAGGTAGCTCTGGGTCAGGGGGTCATGCTGCAGGCACAGGTCCTTGGCCAGGATCAGCGGCACCGCCACGATTCCCCCCAGGGCAGTGAGGAAGTGCTGTGGGCAGAGAGCAAGAGTAGCTGGGTATGTGACGCTGCGGCTGCACAACCAAGAGTGCAACCAACCTTAGCAGGGTGCGGTTCCCACTGGCAGAGGAGAGGTCTGCCTCTGGCCTCAAAGGCACCTGACCATGAGTGACAGGCAGAGACCCAGGCAGGCAGGGGGACTAGGAAGGCCTGGCACTGAGAAGCAGGGACCCAGACAGAGAGCCTGGTCTCGAGGGAGGGCCCTGGCACCGGGAACTGATGTCCTGGGGAAGAAACCAAGGCAGGGACACAAGCATAGGAGGGTATAACAGGAGCCAAGGGGGGACTTTAAGAGCAGGAACAAGATAGGAGGCTCGTCATCAAACGAGGCACACTCTTAGAGCAGACTGTCGACAAGGAAGGCCTGAGCACCAGCTTGGAGCGATTGGCCAAAGGCTGTTTGAGTTACCCTGGACAGGAAAGAATTAGACCCAGAGTTCAGGGCAAGGCTGAATCCCCAGAAGGCAGCCTTGGTTACAATGGGGATAAATTAGATATAGATCACAGATGGATTGATTGATCGATCAATCAATACAGGAGCAATCAATCAATACAGGAATGGGCCACCATGGCACATGCTCTAGTCCCAGAGCTGAAAGGCTGGCTGGGTCTGGAGGAATTCATGGGCTGTGGCCAGTTTTGTTTGAGCTACACCCACCGGCCAGTATGTGGCTCCAGTCCTCACACAAATCTTGCCACTGAACCAAATATTCTGAGAACAAAGACATGTAAAGCCACCTGCTTCTCTCCTTTGCTCCCATCCAACCTGTTCTCTGACACCTTAGGTCCTGCCTCTGCCAGCATTTCCACAGGGCCTCGAGTTTCTGGTGCTGATAGAATCACTCTGCTTTGCCACCATCAGGAGCAGCAAATGCACCATTGCAGGTTTACGGTACAGTTTCACCACCTGATCCTGTAAGAATATGGCATAAATCAAGCCAGGACAGGCAGGCTTACTTTGCCTCGTTTTACAAAAGTTAGCTGTTCAGTCCATAAAGACAATAAAAAATGAAAGAATTTGGTAGGGGCCGTAGGGAAGGAGGCTAGGAGGAAGGGGAAGAAAGAAGAAAGAAAACAAAAAGCCGCTGGCCATAAGGGGTTGCTCAGAGAAGAATCGCCATTAGGTGCCATTATGATGGAATTAGGCCACAAGACCCAGAATACCTGATCCTGTCTTGTCCCAAACAGCCCTCCTGCCCACAACACTGAGCGAGATCTACACACAAAGAAGGCGAAGCGAGGCAAATTATGCCCTTATCTAGTTGGGACTTTGATTCCAAATCTCAGTGTGAGCGAAATTAAACCACTGGAAAGGCTGATTTTTCTTAAGAAAATTAAACTTAAAAAAATATCCATGCACTGCACAGGCTTGCTTTTCCAACCCTCACCCATCCCCAGGCAAAATTGAGTCTCAAAATATATATCCCAGTAGGACAGAGGACTATACCCCGTCCCCATGCCAGAGGAAGAGAGCAAGAGAGCATCTTGCCCACAGGCCTGGGCCCCCAGAAGACACCTGGGCCAGTACACCTGGGGAGGGAGAGCCCCACGTCTCTCCAGCCATATGAGTGAAAGTAGCGGAAAAGCAAAGGAGAGGAATGGCCAGGTCTTCTTTAAGGGGGCAGTAGCAGCTCCTGTTACCATGTGGAGCAGTGTCTCAAAGGGACCATTCAACCAATCATGGTTAATCACCTCAGTGAACGTCCCAGAATAATCTGCCCATGTGATCAGCTCTGCTCTTCGGCAGTGGGGTAAGGGGGGCTGCGATGTATGTATATAGGGGGCAGGGGAGACCTCAACCTCTCACTAAGAGACAAAGTCCCTCATATTTTGTTATTTGGTTAACCCAGCAGGTTCAACAGACAAACTGTGGTCACCAGGGGATTGGCTGCCCCCTGGGGGAAGACGATATGGGAGGGTTTTCAGAGAAGAAATGCCTGTGTATCCTAGGGGCACTTTGACGACCCTTGCCATTGTTCCGACTGTCCTTCATAGTATCTTATAAATGCTTCTTCGACCTGCCACCAGCTAGTTCGATACAGGCCACAATATTCTCCAGGCCAAGAATCCACCCAGTGTTTTATTTTTCATCTCACATCACGCCCGGCATGATATGTTAAGTTTGGATAACCAAACATACCAGACAGGGCTGAGTCTCGCTCATTATCAAATAAATCTCTTGATCGTACAGAATGCCAAGCATTTCGGTGGAAGCTGAATCAGGAAGAGCAGCTACAGAGCTTGCAGGGCTTGCCCTAAGGAAGCAGAGGTGACCGGTACCTTTCTGGCCTCACCCAAGTGAACTGGACCTTTAACCAGGCCAGTTACCCCACCTGGGAGAACACAGCCCAGTCAGTGTCCCTGATTTGACCAGTCAGCTCAGTGTGAAGGAAAAACCCTCCTCTAATTCTTGGCGCCTAACCCCAAGCCCCTGGAGAGAGACTGGAGGAGCTTTGAGTTCCCCAACATGGAAAAAGACAACTCCAGCAAATGAAGTTATTGGTGTTGACTAATCTGACCTGGCTGTGTGTTGATGTGGCTTTTGAGGCAGAGCCTCTTTGGACCTCGTGCTCGCTGGGAGGCATTACCTGGATCCCCAAGAAGATGCAGAGATACCACGGAGGGACGTCCAAGACACCATAGGCCAGGCTGGAACTCCCGGGCTGCCCATCCTTCTTCTTGTCTTGGCCATCAATGTGGGAGCTGAGCATGCCATCAGCACTCTGCAGGGAACAGAAGGACACCACTGGACATTTCAAGAGTAATCAAGTGGATTTCCTAATTTCAACTGGACAGACAGACAGAATTCCAGAGGCAAGAGACGGGGGTTGGGATAGCTGTTGGCCAGCTGGGGATTTTAGGTCCAGACTCAAAAGACCAGTGATTTCCTCTGTTATGATCTGCAGCGGGGCCTCCAGGTGAAGTCTAGGGCCATGCGAAGGGAATGGGTGCCTTGGCTGAAGCCTTGGCAGAGAGGCAGCATTGTTGGGGAAGAGATGGGGGCCAACCTCAAAGTCAGAAAATGGGTAGGCTTCTCACACGGATCTGTGTTTCCATCTGCCAGGGGCCTCCCCACAGCATGTTTATGATAATGGATGTTTTCCTTATCCATCTCGTCTGCTGGGTTGTCAACTCCCAGGATGCAAGGATTGTGTCTTACTCTTCTTACTCATCCCAGCTTCTAGTGTGGCCCCCACGCTCAGTGTAGACTGAATGAATGGGTGAGTGAATGAATGTAACAGTCTAATGTAAATGAGTGCAGTGCATACAGAATGCTCTAAGGTCAATAGTCCCTTGCATTCCTCCCAGTTTAACCAAAATTAACTTTGAATTGTAGACTTTCCCTCCAACTTATTGGCAGTATAATTTGCTAACCTTGGGCACATCCCTAATATTTCTAAGTCTCAATTTTCTAATCTATATAAAAGAAATGTCAATAGCACCTACCTCATAGATGGTTGAGAAAATTAAATTGGAGCATGAAGCACACAGTTCAGTGCCTGGCACAGGGTCATTGTGCAGTAAATGTTAGCTTTTATAATTACTATGAGCTTTCCTGTTTCCATGTTTTCAAAGGGCATTAAAACATACACTTATGGCTCACATTTGTGCACCTGGTCATGGGTGAGAAATACATGAGAGCATCATCTCTAGTGTGGCCAGGTGACAAGGCCGCCAATATGAAAATCAGGCCACTCTATGTGATGGGCCCAGTGGGGTCCTGGGCCCGGCCAGACCACAGAAGGGAGGGTCTGTACAATGGGACAGCTCTGAGAGTATTCTGGGCTTCTCACAGAGACAGTTCTGGAAAGGATGTTGAAGTCACCACTCTAACACCACCTCCATGCCTAAGTATCCTTTACTTCAGCCCAGCTTCAGAGAACACTTCCGGATCAGGGCAGCGTTATGACACTCACGGGCACTAAGCACTGTGACTCTATGGGCTCCTTCCTCCATAGGAAAAATATTCAAAAGGTAAACTGTGAATGCAGCTTGGGCTTTCAGGGTGGGCTGCTTCCAGCTGAGAAGAGAATGCAGCATGCCCGAGGGCCCCTTAGGACAAAGGGGACCAGGGCACCAGCTCCCCACAATTTGAGGCATTCTCCTCCTCCTCTCCTTCCCCACCCACTGCTGCTGACGCAGCCGTGGCTGTTTCCACTGGGAGAGCGAGGGGCTCCACGGGGGAAGATTAAGCCAGGGCACTTTCCTGTGGCCGCCCCACCTCTAACAGAGCACCTATCACACCCAGTATTCCATGGAGCTTGGGGCTCACTGCTTTCCCTCTAAAAAGCCACAGCAAGGGCTTTTGTGTGCCCTAAAGACAAAAGCTACCACCTCCCTCCAAGGAGGGAAGGGCCAGCAGACCTCTCCCTGAGCTACAGGGCTCTTCTGGGAGGACCCCACCCTCCCTGGAGGTAAGTTCCTGACACAATCGCACCTCCCCCACTGGAGCATTTCGGCCACAGCGCACAGCTAGTGTGGTAGCCCTTCACATAGTGGGTTGAGCTGCCCCCACTATCTCTGCTGCAGCTGGGTCAGGGTGGGAGCTGGGAATCTGGGTGCTTTGGTGCCCCTGGAGGACAGAGACTGCCGTCACTGCTGAGAGAGGGAGGTGTGAGCGGCTTGTGCATACCACAGCTGCCTGCCTCTGCTAATCTTGTCAGGAGGGTTCCGCCCCTCCTGTGGCAGGCTCACAGTGCATCTGCCCTTCTCCTGCCTGAGAATTCTTTCAGAGCAGCTCATGCCCCTGTCCGTCATCACAGCCAGTGCCTGAACTCAGGGAGGCTTGAAGGCAGGTTCGCCAGCCTGGTCTCTGGTTCCCCCAGCACTCAAGCGTGCCATCCGGGCGCCTGGGAACTGGGGATTACCTAACCTAGTCCACCACTGCTGGCACCTGAACACTCACCCAAGAGTCTGAAGTTCTTGCCAGCAACACCACCCACCTGCACAAGCCAAAAGATCATCCAAGACTACTATGAACACCTTTATGCATACAAACTAGAAAATCTAGAGGAAATGAATAAATTTATGAAAACACACAACCTCCCAAGCTTGAATCAGAAAGAGAAAGAAATCCTGAACAGACCAATATTAAGTAGTGAAACTGAATCAGTAATAAACAACCTCCCAACAAAACAGACCAGATGGATTCACAGCGAAATTCTACCAGACTTACAAAGAAGAACTGGTACCTATCCTACTGAAACTGTTCCATAACATCATGAAGGAGGGAATCCTCCCTAACTCATTCTCTAAAGCCAGTATCACCCTGATACCAAAGACAGGAAAGGACACAACAAAAAAAGAAAACTGCAGACCAATACCCTTCCTGAACATAGATGCAAAAATTCTCAACAAAATACTAGCAAACTGAATCCAATAGCATATCATAAAGATAATTCACCATGATCAAGTGGGTTTCATCCCAGTGACACAAGGATGTTTCAACATACACAAGTCAATAAATGTGATTTCACCACATAAACAGAATTAAAAACAAAAACTAAATGATCATCTCAATAGATACAGAAAAAGCATTTGATAAAATCCAGCACCCCTTCATGATAAAAACCCTTAACAAACTAGCATAGAAGAAATATACCTTAAAATAATAAAAGCCATATATGACAAACGCACAGCCAATATCCTACTGAATGGGGTAAAGTTGTTTTTTTTTTTTTTTTTGAGACAAAGTCTCACTCTGTTGCCTTGGCTAGAGTGAGTGCCGTAGCATTAGCCTAGCTCACAGTAACCTCAAACTCCTGAGCTCAAGCGATCCTCCTTCCTCAGCCTCCCTGAATGCGGTAAAGTTTAAAACATTCCCACTCAGAACTGAAACAAGACAAGGATGACCACTTTCACCACTTCTATTCAAGGTAGTACTGGAAGTCCTAGCCAGAGCAATCAGGCACGAGAAAGAAATAAAGGGCATCCAAATCAGAAAAGAAGTCAAACTATCTCTCTTTGCCAATGATATGATCTTGTATCTGGAAAACCATAGAAAGTCCTCCAAAAGACTCCTAGAATTGATAAATAAATTCAGTAAAAACTCAAGTTACAAAATTAATACGCACAAGTCAGTAGCATTTCTATACTCTAAGAGCCAAATCAAATCAAGAACTCAATACCATTTACAATAGCAAAAAAAAAAAAAAAATCCAGGAATATACTTAACCAAGGAGGTGAAAGATCTCTACAAGGAGAACCAGGGGTTTGTCCCCTACCACCTCCAGGACAACACTGTTTCAAGGGACCATTGCATTCTAAGACAGAGTTTCTCAA